>MU121054.1:0-45641 GCA_014904835.1 Paxillus ammoniavirescens
GCCAAGTTTCAATTCCTTGGCCCACCCATTGCATACCATTACATTTCAGTGTTACATATTCCACATTGCTACATACTCAGTTACTTGACCACCGGCCACCCCATACACTACAGCCAACTCCATCCCTGGGCTCACCCATAGGCCACAGGAAACTCTATCCCTCGGCCCACCCGATAGCCACGGCACCACTACCTCCTCGGCCCACAGTTAGGCACCCCGTGACCTACAGCCGATTGTCACCGTCGGCTCCCCGTGTAGTACGGCCTAGGTGACTGAATGGGCTCAATATTGAACGTGTGGATCATTGACGATGGCAGCTGTACAGACTTGTACATTGGTAACTATGGGTGGTGACAGGTGAGCTCAAACTGGCTTCAAGCCAAGAGCTGAGCTACAAAAGCTGTGCTGGCAAGCAGTTTTTCCCATGGCTTGGCTCAAACTGATACCAGCTTCAGCTCGGAGTTATTACATAAGCCGGAGTTGCGGCAACACTAATCAAGTATACTAGTAGCACCTTGGCTCTATGCTACAAACGCGCTCGTAAAGAGAAATAAGAAGACATAATATTAGTTCTGCGGAGGGTCAATGAGTCCAGGAGCAGAATATCCCACGTGGATGCGAGCAAGCTCGATCTGCCTATCCAAAATCAATAGTTTATGAGCGGCTTGCTTCTCCTGCGCCTCAATGCGCAAACGCTCCCCTTCAATGCGCAAGCGTTCCTGCCTTAGTTCATGAGCAGCTTGCTTCTCCTGCACCTCAATGCGCAAGCGTTCCCCTTCAAGACGCAAGCGCTCCACTTCAATGGCAGTGTCGTGTGCTGATTGGCGATCGATCTGCTCACGTTGGGTACCTTTTGTGGCATTGGCTGTACTCGTAGCGGGTCGAGTTGACATTGCAGTGACTGAGATTTGCTCGTCTTCTGTCTGCCTACGCAGTTCAGCCATCTCGATACCAGAGTTAGCATCACCAGGAGTGTTGGGATTTGGGGTCGATCGGCAGGAAAATAACATCAAGTGCAGGCCGCAGAAAACACCCGGACTGTGGACATCCGGGTTTTCCTTTGGACCGTCATGGTGGTCATTGTTGGTTTGGGTATCTGCAGGGATATCAGGAATAACCGAGTGCGTTACATAGTCCCCCAGAACCGTTTCCCCCTGTTCTGGTACTTGTGAGGGTTTGGATAGGTCAGCCGCTGCTACATGTGGCTGGCAGATTGCTGCGTGAGATGTGTGAGGTTGGAGAGGGGATGGGCTGCACTTACCTCTGGTGCATAGGCAGAATAAACTGCAGTTATCTGTGGTTGATCACCACGAAAGGGATGTAAGAGGAACTTCCATGCCCGCCGTCACCCCCCCTATGAATTCTTCGAGAATTCTGCAGAATTCAGACTGGAGGTTTTTCCTGATGCATGCCCGCCGTCCCATGAATTTCGACACGGGACAATGTGATCGGAGGATGGACGTTGATGCTGATGCTGATGGGGGCTATCCTCAATGTCTGAGAAAGCACAACATGAAAAGGAGAAAGGAGAACTGACATCAAGGATGTCGACTCCGTGGCCGTCCTCCAGCGCTCGATGAGCATCGATTTGTTCGACGTCGGCAGGCAGCTACCGATAGACCGAGTTGTTAGATGCACACGACATCATGGGATGCCAAGTGACGCACATGTGAGACTATGGGATTAGCATGAGGTGAGGCTCCATCAGTATTTTCGGGGATGCTTGGTACTTCTTGCTGCGGAGAGAGGTTCCGAGGACCGTCCTTGGGCGTTTTTGATGGGTTCAATGATCGACGAAGGCGTTTCAGCCATTGGAAGATGCGACGTTGAGAATTGGCATCTGGTTTGTCTTCGTTAGGATCCTCTGCCTTTTCCTCCTCTTTCCATGTTGCGTCCGAGGGTCCCGCGCGCTAAGCATGACAACACAACAATAAGCACAATGATTGGGATGAGAGTGGATGCGTACATTGAATCCTTCCCAAAAGTCACCTTCGTGATCGTAATATGACGCTTCTGCTCCAGCCCCAGAGCCTGAGAGTGAGAAACCGACCGCGAGCATCTGTGTTGACATTCAGAAGCGGCTCGTCACACGAACCATGTAAACTTACGTCGAGCCGTTGTCGTGTTGACGATGTTTCACTCCTTGTGTCCTCTTCGCTCATCACTTCGGGCGGGTCCTGCTCTTGCCTGTGTTCTGCGTTGCCTTGGTCCTCAATGGTTGCGTGTCGGTCCTGCTTACTGTCGCTGGTTTCTGCTTCCCGAGAACCACTGACGAGATGACGACCATCCGGGAAGAATGCGAGTCCATCGACGCCCCTCGTGAGCCCTTTGGACGAGGGTTTGTGTCGTTTGGCGCGCCGCGATCTCGGCCATCTCACCACATCCAGCACTGCTGCATCACGACGCACTCGCAGCGCCCCCTGTTTGGGACCCATGTATTCGGTCGAAGGCGTCGGGGTGATTAGAGAAAAGGTATCGCAAGGACCGCAGAGCTTTTGTAAGTGGGTATGAGACGAATGGGAGTCGGGTTGGCTGAAAGGCCCAGAAACACCACCGTCAGCAAGGGCTAATGCGATTGTTACTGCTCGACGCACAGGTATGGATATCTATTATGAACAACTACGCTGGGCTAAAGTGGGGGACTCGAGGACTGCACACCTCTGGTGGATTTGTACCGGCCAGACGAAGGGAATAGGCTGAGATGGCAATGCTCACTATCAACGAGAGGTAGTGATGCAAAATACGCTGGAATGGGGAGCCGCTGCGAGGGACTGACTGCGCTTTCAGAAGGCGAAGAGGACGAGGACGAAGAGGACAGGGAGAACGATTTTGGTTTACAGCTTTTCAGGTCACTCTACACAGGAACCGTGTCATCCTCATGTTTCGGGCGAGGCACTCAGTGATTTGCTAGCGCCCGTTCCATGAGGCCTCATTTCCCCTTGGATTCCCCACCGTACCATTTTCACACTTGCATCTCCGTGCACTTTTATTCAGTCATCACACATGTCAACGTTGTCACAACGATCTGCAATACAACCGTGCTTCATTTCATTTCAGAAAAACCATTACTGAAGAGCGTCTAGGGCGAAACATGCTCAACGCGTGGTTTCGTCGAGGCTGCTCGAAATATATCAAGTTCTCCCGGTACAGCTTCAAATTTGATCTGGATCACAAATGGATGCTTGGAGGTTGCTTATTCACACTCACGTTCCGCTACCTTCAGCAACATCTTGGCTACAGACGAATGATCCTGATTGGCCGAAGGCATTGAGGCGTTATTGCGGGGTGGCGCATGATATCAGTACCTTGAGTCAGACCCTCGTCAATTTTCGTTGTAAAGACCTTCGATGTGTCGAGCGCCAAAGCCCTTTCCAGCGGGTTCATAATGTGCACGTCGGATTTCCCCAATCCTCATCGGAATGCTCAGTGCGCGTGCAGTGTCATTGGCGCGGAGTTCTGTGAGCGGGGATCCCAAGGTGAGGGCATACTATAGTAACCTTGACATTGCATTATAAAGCTTTATATAGCTCAGATTTTCCCTTGCGCAATGCCGTTGTAATGCCTTGTAATCTCTTGTAATGTCATGTAAAGCCATGTCGCGCTTTCCGCTGGCCTTTGATGCTAAGCGGGGATCGGCATCACCGCTGGTGCTCGATGATAGTGCCCTTGAGCTGAATGGAACAGTGAGAAGATATCAGTGAAATACGTCAGCAACGACTAGAATGACAGTCGCGATGCGCAAGACCAAGGTAAATGTGGTCATACTTCGTGAATAATCGCCTTGAACATTCCTGTGCTAAAACGTCGATGGATTCGGTGTCAAATTACCAAGGTACTCAGCTATCCCAGTAGCTCCGTACGAGCGCCTTTGACACACCTGATCACTGCAGATAGTATTCAGGAAGTGCACCATGGCGATGTGAGTATGTAGAATGGAACGTCACACCGAGAGACTCGCCGTCGCAGTTTTATATGGTGCGAGATCCCGTCACACTTCAAGAGAGCAGGAAGTCGTCGCTTTCAAGGAGACTGACAGCATCGGGAAGTTGAACTGGTCGCCAAACGAGATCCAGATCTACGCGTCGGAAGAGTAAGTGGATGGTTGACCTCGAGGAATGAATGTGTTTATTGAGAGCTTCAGAATCTAACAGCGCCAAACAAACATCTGTGGCACTTTGTCAACCTTTCAACTCATCGACCGGTCCCTGGGTCACTCACACCGTCAACGCGGTTCAAAGATCCACTTAATATTTCACATCTCAGCTCACTAGCTCAACGTCTATGGGTCGCAAAGTACAATCTGTGGCGTGTCAGCACTGTCAGGCCTCCGTTCGATCGGTCGCGCGTGCATTAATTAGTCACAGCTAACTTGGAGCACTATCTGGATTCTGGACAGCTTGCCCCAGCATGCGTCCTCCACGGCGTAGTATCATCCACACAGGACCCGTCATGTTCACTGTAACGCCAAACGGGATGGCAATCACGGCTCGGAACCGCGAAGAAACCGCGAAGAAGAGGCTCGAACGACCTTGCGATATGGAAATGCACGCCTGAGCACGTCTACTTCTAGTTCGTTCTTGGCGATGATCGAACTTCAAAGCGTCACTCTCGTCCCGTGGACATGTGTTTTTCTTTCATGAGGTGACTATTATTGCTCGTGTTGGCCGCCGTTCCCTACTCACCATGCGGACACGTCTTTCAAACACTACCAGCTGTCAAACTTCACGAGCTGCACGATAACGCACGACGTACAGGGAGTTGAGATGGTCAAGAAGAAAAAGCCAGAGTGACGGTGTCGTCAATTAGAGGGAATTTGCTGAGGGCATGAAAGGTACGCATCATGCCTTCGTTGATGTGATTCCGTACCCACGTCGCCTGGTATGCTGAAACTGACGAACAAACTAAAAAGTTCAGAACGATGGAAAGGTCGTTTCTTTCATGGGGGTTGAATAAAGGTACATCCTTGCCTTTGATCGCTCACCTCGTTCCAAAACTCATCCCGTCCATGGCGCATCGACAAGAATTCGAAGGCCTCATGGTATGTCTCAAAGCTGCTGATCCGGCATGCGAAATTCTTGTATAGTCATTCTCGAAGCACGAGACTGTACCGTCTCCTGGGCGCCGTAGTGGAACAGTTGATTAATTATACGGTACAACCGTTGGGTGGCGCAGTCAACATGCTCAGAGCTGAAGTTGTCCCGCTGCAGGGAGAGAAGTGAAACAGGGATTTTAGAGAGTGCGCGGAGGGGGGCAGAGACTTGAATGGGAAGGTGTGTTATGCTCTATCTTTTTTTGCAGACAAGGAGGAGTTGGTCTTACATGAAGGGTGCCACAGATAGGGTGGTCACCCGCTAACCGTACCTCTCCACCGCATTCATCCTCGTTTGCATAACATCCGCATTCCCCCCACACGGGAAGCAACGCAAGCGTATACGTTGCCCCCTCTTCGGGGAAGAAGGACGTGACGAAAAAAGGATTGGGAACACGCGTCGGATCGATTGCCTTGTTCGCAGGCCGACTTATGGACGGACGCGACATCCTGGCAATACCGTTCGTCTTCAGACCCATTCTCGCCATAGTGATGTCTGCACGAATTTCGTTGCGGATGTTGTGAAGTAGCGCGGGGCACCTGCTGATGTCAAGAGGAGGCTCGTATAGGGAACGAACTTACAGGAAAGGTGGTGTCCTTGGTCTGTCTTCCGACACCATCCGCGCCCTTGGTCCTTTCCGACACTCACCAGCCTAGTCGACCTTCCAACTGTCACATGTCCACCTCGTTCCTGTCGATGGCTTCGGTAAATGCGAACGACCGAGTGTCCTTGTAAGTCTTTCAGGGGCAGGAAGATTGGGTTAGATGTTTATTCTCCTTCCCAGATGAACATCAGGTGGTGAGTAGATCGGCGGACACCACGTTTCGCGGATGCTTTCAATAAGATGCCCCCCTGTCATCTCGTTTGCCTGGACTCTCCTCAAGAGTGTACACTTCTTCGGGGAGTGTTCATCGCAAATTCAGCATCTGGACTTGTCGCATATACCACTTTCTTGACGAACTTACCGCCCAACCACCCAGTCGCTCGCATCATTGTTCATTCTTGGATGCATGCGGGCGAATCTCCGTGCTCACCCTTGCCAAGTGACTGAAGGCCATTCACAGCGAACTGGCAATCACACCACTGGCCGAAACGTCACGGGGTGATGAACTGCCGACTCTCCGCCGTCGATTCTCCAACCATTTTTCCTCCAGAAATGGGTTTTCTGGACTCACAAGCAGCGACCTGAGGTGCAGAAAATGCAGGGGCAACTTGGCTCGGCGTTGAGAAGATTTTCGTGAGGTAAGTGAACGAGGGTTGGGATCGTGGTTATGTTCAAGAGCTCATGCATGACGCAGGGGCCGTAAATATGTGTAATATGTATCGACTAGAACGGAGTTGCAGGCCCATGCGTCTTTTAGGAGTGGGCCATGTTCGGCGGGACGGTTCGCATGAAGACACGCATACATAGACGAACGTAGAGGCAATTCGGTGTTTGCACTCCACCTGGCCTGTCCTCCAACACCCTTAACCCTTTCACATACCCCCACCCAATTACCTTTCCCCAGTTGGTGGCTTGGGAATTCCAACGAACGACAAAGTGCCTGTGCGAGTCTTAGAGGGGCACGAAGATTGGGTTAGATGGTTATTGCTTCTACCTGGATGAAATTGGGTAGTGAGTTGGTCGACGGACACTAGGTTTCGCAGATGGAGTGCGTCCTTTCCATCGGAGATTCCTTCGTCACCTCGCTTGCCTAGACTCCTGGCGCTTGTAGACATCGCAAATTCGGCATCTGGGACCACGGGATGACGAAGACGTACCTGGGAGGCACGTGTCAGTTGATCGCATACAGCTGTGTGAGTTCCAGTGAGTGACTCACTGGAACTCACATTGCTACTTGCGACTATTCGGTCTCCCAACTAGCGAGCGATTCGCAGCATGGAAGCGCAACGAACACGCCATTTCCCTACTCGCCTTCGGGGTCGTTCATCGTAAGTTTGTTCATGTGAAGGTCTGCTTGTTGGAGGCCCGCCCCGCTCAGCCCAAGCTCCTTTTTTGACATGTTATTGTTGACATTCAACACAGCATCTTCCCACATGTATTACTTTTGCGACGAACTCGCCGTTCGACCACCCACTCGCTCGCATCGTGCCATCATTCTTCGATGTATGCACATGAACATCCGTGCTCACCCTTCCCAAGTCGCTGACGACCATCCACAGCGATCACCAATCTGCCCGCTGAGACGTCACAAACAATGAATCGGCGACTTGCATTAGTCTCCTAAACTGCCAGAAAATGCAGGGTGCACTTGGCGAGGCGTCGAGAAGGTTTTCGTGAGGTAAGTAGTCGGGGTTGGCATCGTGCGATGTTCAAGAACTCACGTATGACGCAGGCGCCGCGAACGTGTGTAATATCTGAGTGACTAGAGGAGCCTGTAGGCCCATAAGTCTTGCGAGAATGGGCGATGCTTGGCGGGACAACGTCCTCGTGATCACATCACCTTCTCTGGCCCTTGGGCCGCACAACGCAAGGGACTTACGCTAATGATAAGGTCTGTTTACTACCCCAAATCTCCCCCCGACCTGTTTGGTGTTGACAGTATAATTCTCGCACTCCATCATGCCGATCCATTTATGTCCATGTGGGGTATACTACCCTATGTAGGACAATGTGTAACTAGGTACTATGAGGGCCCCTGTGCCCTCTGCCGCGTCCCCGGCAATTGCAAATGCACCATAGAGCGGATACTAGGATCCCCCTGTGGTCCCGTCGTTCCCGCCGACGGTTTTAGATGCCCATGTCTTATAATCAGTGGTGTACTGAGTTTGAGCTGACAAGTGTAGGGTGTGGGATGCTGACAGGTGCTGTGGATATGACATCTACTCGGGCCGCCTAGACGGTTGTGTACGAAGGGAATGAGGGGTGACACGGTTTGAAAGTGATAAGGAATGTTAGCGAGGTATAAACTCCCCATAGGTGATAAGGCTCGGGTGGTATGCATAATACTCTCTCTATGCTTGTCCATATATTATTGATGGATCTGACAGGTGAGCCTCCCCACATCTTCTCTCTCACAGCAACGCAGTCCCCTTACTGTTGAACTTCATGAACAGCACTGGAAGATTCAAGGCCACTTTCGGTGATGTTTCCATTGTGCACACTCAGAACAACTGATAAGCAATCCCAGCAGACAGTCTACATACCGAACCTGCACATCGAACACGTTGGCATTATCCGCCCCACCCACCTCACCTCAAGCCTGCATTACTCACCGACAACTGGAAGAGCGCCCAATTACCTTAGGCACAGGGGCACTGAGCAGAGAGGGAGTAAGGCCCTGTTGGCTATCATAAGAAGTAAAAGAAAGAGGACTGGCACATCACCTCACCCCTTTTACCATACATTGTGTTTTTGTTGATACAATTCTTCCACCCACTGTGGTGTGCTTCCTGAGCGGATTCTCCGTGCAATTTCCAAAATGGGAAACCACAGCCACAACACAGAAATAGACACTGATCACCAATCCCCGACTCTCACGTAGTAAGGGAGGGTTTTCTCAGCCAGAAATGTACAAATTTCCTGCAAACGGACTTGCGGGAAAGTATTAGCTAATGTTTATAGTTGAGAAAATATTACCTAATACTTGCAACTTTCCGCGTGTGGTACAGTACTTCAAGCTTCAAGCTCAAGCTTCAAGTCATCAGCAGCCCATCGTCGGTATTGAGTGAATGGTTGTATACGTAGTTACTCATAACTTAATCGTCACAGTCTCGCTATCAGACACAATGACATTTTGCTCTTATAATTCCAAGGAGTCGGGGATTGGCGCCTCCGCGCGCCGCTACGATGACTGTAGTAACTCGTAACTAAATTGTCACATAGTCTCGCTATCAGACTCAACAACAGCCAAATTTTGCTCTAATGGCTCCAGGGAGTCGGGGATTGGCGCCTCCGCGCGTCGCTACGATAGTATAATTTGCCGGTGCACGAAACATCTCAACCACGCCGGTATCACGAACGGTGGCTTCTGAGGGGGAGTACGACCGGAAGCTCGGTTGTGCACATACGTGGCTAAGACTTGGCTGAGGAAAAACCCGATGAGTCGGAGCGATTTGGAGCGGTGATTCCGTTGATGCTACAACTTGGTGGTTCGCGTTCGAACTTCTAATGAGAGCCCTCCGCTCACGAAGTAATCTATTTGGTTCGTCCGTCTCTCAGGTTGATAGGTCTAGTACTGGCTACTATCGAACATTCGTTACTCCAGATGACGGGGGTCCGTATGACCAAAAGCTGCGGATAGTGGAATTAAAAGATGCTGTCGACATTGATCCCGTTATTCCTGCGCCCTATCCAGTGTGATACAGTGATACTATAATCAGTGTAACGGCTCACCCTCTGATCCGCCAGACTCGGAGTTGCATGGTAACTCTCGGAGGAACAGAGGAAGCGATAACACTCACTCGGCAACAGGTGACTAAACGACACGTCGAGCACCGCCGAGGATCCCATATGGCCGCACCTAAGAAGACTGGAGCAAAACGTTGCGTACCATGGATTGGCAAAGCGAGGCCTGGACACACACGCACAGGATAGTACATACAGGACGGTAATATGATGTTTGATCTAGTCTCGCTCTAGACCGAGCAGTAATAGAATGGTGAACCAGTGACGGGTGATGGTGGAAGGAAAGTCAGGAAAGGTTGCCAACATTGGCAAGCGTGAGGACGGAGTGGCTATGCTGCATTGGGGAATTAATTATTATATTTGTGACCATGTTCCAACCTTGTTTCTCAGCACAAGAGTTTCTGTCAAGCTGTCCAACACGATATTATCGCCCTGTTCCTTTCCCTCTTTACCATTCAAGTCTAATGACTGGAAACCCCAGCGAAAGGACTCTGGATGATAGACAGCGTCGATACCACGGGCCAAGCACCAGTGCCTACTTTCCCGCCAACTCTCGCAGATTTGAGTAGAAACGCATCGGTGATATCATCTTCCTCCGACTCGGAGACAAGCACCACGACGATTCTCAAGACACCCCGCCCACGACCCACCCGCACATTTTCCTCTCCTCGCTCTCTCAGTCCACAATCACCCACTTTACCCACCGTTCGACGGGCGCCTGCATACCTAACGAGAGAACTGGCAGCGTCGGACACGATCGAGAATCGGGATGTTATTCTTGAACCAGCGTTTATGAGCAGGCAAAATCAACCACGCTCGAAATCGCGCAAGCGCTCGAGGTCCCAAAACCCGTCTGCGAACACACGATTGTCAGCTCAGGATTTTGTTTTTGGAGAAACCCTCGGGGAGGGATCGTATTCCACTGTGCGTCCACCGAGTGTGCCACCACGACAGCCACATTTGCTGATTCATATCCGTACGTAATATGTTACGGCCACACACCAGGTAATACGGGCGCGGTACGCACGCACGGGACAAGAATACGCTATCAAGATATTGGACAAGAATCATCTGATCCGCAAAGAAAAGATGCTGGTGGCTCTTGCTGAGAAGAACACGCTTGTCAAGCTCGGTGCGGGACACCCGGGTATAATTCATCTCCACTGGACATTCCAGGATGAATGGAGTTTATGTACGTCGCGCTCTGCAACAGGGTTGGTTTGGATGTCTGATTGAAATGGGCTTGTAGTCTTTGTGCTTGATCTTGCGACGAACGGAGAGATGCAGACGCGGATATCGCGGATGGGATCTTTGTCGTTAGCGTCCGCGAGGCATTATACAGCACAAATAATAGACGCATTAGAGTACATGCACGACAAAGACGTCATCCACAGGTACCTTCCTTTCATCACATTACAAAATGACATAATCACAATCCCCATCACCGCAGGGACCTCAAACCGGAAAATTTGCTTCTTGATAGCAACTTTAGGATAAAGATTACCGATTTTGGAACAGGCAAGATACTCGAAAGCTCTCGTTAGTCGTTCACTCCATCCTCGTCCTCTCATCCCTTCTTCACTAACACTCACTCATCACAGAGGAACGTGCCCACTCGTTCGTAGGGACCGCTCAATATGTCTCCCCAGAACTCTTGGAACGTAACGAGACCTCCAAGAGGTGAGCTAATCCCGTTTTGTTCCCCTCGCCGGCTCACCCGAGGCGTGCAGTTCCGATCTTTGGTCACTGGGCTGTATCGTCTTTCAAATGATAGCGGGAAAATTCGCTTTCCAGGGTCTCTCAGATTACCTCACATGGCAGAAGATAAAGTCACTTGATTATACCTTCCCCGATGGGTTTGACGAAGATGCCAAGGATTTCGTAACCAAGCTTTTGGTGTGTATTGGTCTTGTGGTGTATCGTGAACAGTGAACTCACATGGACATTAGGTCCGTGATCCCCTCCAGCGTATCGGCGCCACCCGCTCCCCCTCATCTCCTTCACCTCTCCGAAGTCATCCTTTCTTCGCTTCCATAAACTGGGAGACACTCTGGACAGATCCGGTGCCTCCGCTTGAACCTGGGCTGGTTAAGAAAGAATCGCGCAAAAGTGAAGGTGGAGGACTATGGGACACAGAAGGCAATGGCGGGACATGGGAGGATGTTGGTGTCAAATGGGATGCCCTTGTCGGTGTAGCCGGCGATGTCGACGCGGATGTCGACGCGGATGAAGGGACGATGGTGAATGGTGGGCAAGCCGTGGATGATAAGGCGAGGGCAAACGAGGGAGCCCGGAAGGTGGATGATGATGGTATCGAATGGGCGGAAGATGCAAAGGGACCAGGGTTTGAAAGGTACAGATTGAGAGATGTCCGCCCTCTCAAACGGACTTCACGGATAGTGGAAGAAGTCGGGCCGATGGATGAGGCGGCGGATTATACACTGGAGGTCGCATCGAGCACCGAGGGCACGAGCGCAGCGTCCAGTCAGGAGAATACCAAGGAGACGGATGAAGTTATCAAGGCCCCCGTGGACATCGTCAAGGAGAAAACCTTAGAGAACGACGGAGCGGAGCATGACATCACAACAGCTATAAACCCAGGACAGACCCCACCGTCAATTGCGATACCCATACCCATCCGTCCCACTCCTAACAACCCGCCAGGGTCAGGTACGAGCTCGTCAGACGGGAGTCTGGTGGACAAGACGAGTGTCGCTCCTGCGATAGTAGCCATGGAGCTGAATAGGGGCCGCAACAGGGCGTTGACTCCTATACAGGGGAACGGGTTGTTGCGTGATGCGGACTGGTACGTCAATTTTTTGTGGAGTCAGCCAGCCAGACTTAGAGTTTCCCTCCGCACCTCTAGGGTGTCCTTACTTCTCCCGGGAGAAATTGCCCTGTACAGCACCCGTGTGGAAGCCCGCTCTCCAAAACGCCGAGGTAGTAGACTCCGGCTCCCGATCAACGTTTCGCCTATGCGGCCGAAGACGAGACAGCTCTTGTTAACAACGCATCGGTTGTTGTGCCTCAAGCAGAGAGAAGAGGGTGGGGTTGGTTTGAAGACAGAATTAAATTTGAGGAAGGGTGTCAGTGCTCTGGCTATGGGTGGGGAGAAGGTGTCGGAGAAGGAGAAGGAGAAGTCTAAAGACAAGGAAAGGGACAGGGAGAGGGAGAAAGACAAGGAGAAGGAGAAGGAGGCAAAGTCTATCGTGGAGAGTGCAGAAAGGAAAGGCGAGAGGGAATTTGTCGTCTTGACTGTAAGTTGCAGCTTATTTTCAGCTCCCAATCTGATTGATTCTAACTGACATCCCCCTCTCCCATCCTTTCTCTTTCCTTGCGCACGCAGTCTACAAAGTCCCAGACGTATGCTGCGGAGTCGAGCGCTGTTGCTGCTCAGTGGGTTATGAAGATCAACGCTACTCTCGCTTGCCCCTCGATCCCACCACCGCAACTTCAACCCTCATCCGCTTCGCCTCCCAAACGCTAATATCAAGGCAAATTAATGGCTATGCAGAACCATCCTGTTACGAATGCATGCACATCCATTTGTTAACAACGGCCATTACTTCACAAATTTCTTCGAATGCTCTCTGGACGGTCTGGACGGTCTGTGTTATTGGTAGCCTCCATCTAGCCATGGGGTTTTGGTTGGACAATTATAACACGCGGTACCTCTTATGCTGCAGTGCTTTCATATTTTGTATCTCGACGACGTACGTCACTGGGTCTTTCACTTGTGTCTATATTCTGGGTTTCGCTTGTTGTGATTTGTTCTTGCAGTAATCATTAATCGATGCTGGAAATTTACTCTGGCAATGTATCTTGTGGAACCAGACTTGTGCCGACGCATCCAGCATCTGTTAACTGGGCCTGGTCCCCATGATCATACGGCATATTTCGAGGCCTAATGCATAGTGCACGTTCGTGTTGCTTCAGGTTTGTGGGGAGTGGGTCATAAATGCATTGATAGATATGGGATAGATGTAGATATTGGCACTTTTCCTGCCCAGGATTAACCAGGAGGGAGCAAGCTAGCATCAACAGCACCTCCCTCTTCCGAGATATCATCCGAATCCTCTGGCGACCTCGCAATAGGCGTACGCGGCATCGCCATCAAGCCTATCCAAATCCAAAACGCATCGTCAGATTTCACATCCTCCTAGGGGAAAAAGCACATCAAAAAATAAATCAAACCCACCCGTCCGTGCACTCTCCAAAATCCCAAAAGGCTTCAACAAACTCAAAAACGCAATCACCCTGTTCGTCTTGGCCGTCAATTCCACGATAACACTGTTATCGCTAACGTCGACGATCTTAGCTCCGAATTGGTTCGCGAGGGCCGAGATGGATTGGAGGTGTTGATGCTTCAACCGCAGCGCCTCTGACGCGGTCAACGGGAGTGGCGTTTGTGGATCTGTGGGGAGCGTTTCTGGGTGTCCGCTCTTTTCGAAATTTTGTGCCAGGAGGGCTTCTTTTTCGGCTTTGGATGTGTGCGGTGGGTGGTGGGCTGCTGCGCCGCGGCGGGCTTCGTGAGAGGGTCCACCGACGAATTGGTCTTCGAGGTATTCGGGACCAAGGATGGATACTTTGACGAGGAGGAGTTCGCGCGAGATGACGCGGGTGTCTGTATAGTCGAGGACGGCCCAAACAGGGACCTGCAGGACGGTGAGAATCAGGGTGAGTAAACGCGCTCATGCAAACTGGGGAGAAAAGGGTAGGCGAACGAGGGAGGTGGAAAGGGAGACGTACGAGATCCTCTAGTTGTCTCCTTGCTTGCTCGACGACGCCATCTTGTCCGCTGATGACGATCGACATGCGACTCAGGTCTCGTATTTCAGTTCTGCAGACGACGAGAGAGTCGATGTTAAACCCTCTTCCAGCCAAGATACCAGAGACGCGTGACAAGACACCAGGTTCATTTTGTACGAGGCAGTTGAGGATGTGTCTGTGAATGTTTTTTTTGTGGTTAGTACCCCGTCAGACAGTGCACGAGGACGTAAGACGTAGAAGGTCAAAGTGCAAGAGGAAAGATGAAGGTAACAAGGAAAAAGAAAAATCCTGAAAAATCGAAATGAGCAGGTGAAACGACCGACAAACGAACTTTTTGAAAGGTTGCAGGCTCGGAGGCGGTGTATTGTACAGGATGTTCGTCACGGCTTCTTCAGCAGTCCTCGAACGCGGAATATCAGTCGCGGGCAGCGGTGGAGGGCGCGTTCGCTGGGTGATTTTGTAGTCGAGGGCAGAGGTGGAGTCATCTATTGGTCGAGGTGGTCTGGGGGGGTCATTGGGTGCTCTGACGAGGGAAGAACAGGCGAATGAGCGGGTACTTAGGGCCCTGGAAGACCATCGCGATCGTAGAGCGAACATGCAAGTTTTATGTTGGTTAACCGCAAGATACTTCAAGTCTGGGATTGACTCGCTCAGGTGATTACATAACATTTTCTTTCCTAAAAGTATTGATTGATTTACACTTGTAGCTTGTTTTACTATTTTACTATTTTACTATTTTACTATTTTAGGCGACATAGTCCTTCAAGTTCGCAAGGTGTGTTACAAGGATAGTATGCACATAATACATAACCTCCATCCCACATCACGTCGTCTTCGGAAGGCTCTCTATACACTCTCTGATTAGCCGCATCGTTTCTGCCTTGTGGTACAACACCACTTCACATTCCGTGTATGGGCATTTCGCATCCCAACACGCCTTTGCCTCTGGCCACTCCGTCAATCCGTCATCCAACACCGTGTCTCCCAGTGGTCTAGCGTCCATCTCCATTGTAACCTTGTACTTGAGTTCCCTCCAAGTGTGGTGATCAATCGGTCTCCTACATCGTGTACACAACGCGATAGTGTTTCCACCTACGAATGGGAATTCGTCTAGCCTCTTGCGCAAACCTTCTCTTCTCGCCCGATGGAGCTTAAGCAGATCGAGTGCAGTGCGCACATCCACCTTTGCTAACATCTCCCAGTTGTCATCTTTCCATAGATTCATAGAGAGGGTCCGCTGCGATGCAACCTTGGCCTCCTCCGTCCAGCCGCACCGCGCTGCTGCGGCGTACAGCCGTAACGGCTGGTCTGCGAGAGGCGGAGTAAGCACTGCGATGCGCACGAGAGATATGGGACCCGGCATGTCATATTTTTCGGCGGCGTATATGATGGCGTCGACGGTGTCATGTGATGTGAGAGGTTGGATCGGAAGACCGCTGACCATGCGAAGAAGAAGCTCAAGCGTAGATGAGTCTTCGTCGAGATGAATCGTCTCGGGGCTGGATGTTGTCGGGGAAAAAGTGGGCTTCCGACTATTTGTCGAATCTGCGGAGGGTCGTGGAAGGGTGAATAGAGAGCGGAACCACCCTGAGGTTGTTTTGAGAGTGAAGGAGTGCACGTGGAATCGAACGAGGTCCTTTGAGACAAGGACGACGTCTGCATCTGGGGAATCGAATGCTGGGTGGGTTGTGGGTTCGGTTCTGGGAGGTGGGGTGGCTTCGTTGGACGTTGATGCTGGGGGAGCATCGGGGGGCGATTCCATCGTTTTGGGTGTCCGGCGACGAGTGGCTCTAGCGAACGATTATTCGGGTATCTTTACTGTATAAGAATGGAAAAAATCAAGGAGCGTGAGACATGGATTGGTTGTCAGACGCGTGAAGCTTGACCACAAAGTCAGCGCGTTGGCAGCAATTGGACCGCCAGGTCGTGAGGAACAGGTACTTGGATGATTTTCGGTCAATTAGCGACAGAGTAGTCAACGAGACTGTCGCGATCGCGATTCATACGGGGCCTCTGCTTGCCCATGGTTCCATTAGTATTTGAATTCTGTTTATCATATGCTCGTCTGTTCCTACGATACTAACGATCTATTTCGTATTATGTCCCGTCGTCTTCCGCCTACCGTGCCTGTCGCACGACAAGTTGCCCTTTCGTTGCTAGTTCGTGGTCCCTCGCCGACGTGAGCAGATGCCACTAAGTCTCGAAGTCTGCGAGACCTGTCAAGAACATCAATAGGGCACCACACATAAGGAGGCACACTTTAAAGAGCACATCGAACACCTCCCCATCAAGGTTCTACCCTGTGTTGCGGTGGGTCAGCGATACCCACCCACGGCATGTCACCGGTGACATCTACGATCACGTCCACATGGCTGACTGGACCTATGTCTGCGAAACCTGTCAATAGGATAATACACGCAAGGAGAAAAAACACGAGAGCACTCCAAACACCTCCCCGTCAAGATTCAAGGTTCCACCCTGAGGTGGGTCAGCGACAGTCACGATGAAGAGTAGAACGACAGGAGTGGAGTTGCCACGAGGTAGTTTGGTAGTCAACTGGGATGCTCGTCAACTTGTGCTCCGCCTCCTTTATTGCTGCACAGAATGCCTCCACCCTCGAGTGTCCATGTCCGTAAGTACTTGGTTTGCCTTTGAAATGTGAGCCCATTTGGAGGAGCTAGTCGAGATTCAGTGGAATGCCTCCAACTTTGAACGTCAAGACTTGACCGTCAAGTTACTGGGTTGTTCCTTTCCCACGAGTCGACGACATCAGAAAAGGCCCCTGACAACACCTATCAACGTGACTATCCTTCTAGGTTTTCAAAACACAATGTCCTCCAGGTCCAAGCCACTTGCACTCAGCGATACCCTACGTGACCTAGCACTTTTACGTGCATCCGGCGCAGATTTATCAACTGTTCTTCCTCCACAATCGGCTACCACAGAGTCTCCTGAGTTGTCAAGCTCAACAAAGAGATCCCACGAGTTCGTACATGAGGCCCGAGCAGCGTTGAGGGTTTACAACAGCGGGGAACTTCAGAAGAAGCGAGATGAGGTGCAGAAAGTGCAAGGAGAACTTGGCGAGGTGTTGAGAGGATTGTCTTGAGGTAAGTAGATGGAGGTCGGTATCGTGGTCACGGGTAAGCACTAACGTGTAGACGCAGGCCTGAGACAAATGCGATCGATTATACAGGCTAGTTCAAGAGCCATCGAACGTCTTTCTGGAATCTGTGGTGCTGCGCAGGACAGTTTACTCATGATCACATCTCCCTTTTTCGTCTATGGGTTGTACACCGTGAAGCGCGAAAGGGACGCGCTGGGCAGTGTTGGACGAAGGGAGCAAGAATGTGATCTCACCGATGCAGAAGAATGATGCGAATACTAATGTCGGAACATACATGCAAACGAGAGTGATAAAACGGATAGCTATTCTAACAGGTATCGAGCACAAACGAGAGCAATCCGAAGAAAATAACTAAGTTCGACGCGTCCACGACTGTCTGTGACATGGGCTCTTCATCAAAAATAAATACCATGCCTAGTTGGATGGCGATGCCTTCACGCGGCTGACCAACGGTCCTCTGACTCTGGCTGGAATATACAACGACCGAATGGTTGAACCTCCTCGGCGCTCGAGCATCACATGGCAGGCTGTGCGACTGAGTCCACAGGTAGTTCAGCAGGTATATCGCATACAGCCGGATCCGGTGATTGAAGGCTAGTCATCGCAGGTGGTGGGTTATGCAAGTGGAGTGGACCCGGGGATATTGATAACGGCGATAGCGATGGCAACGCGGGTGCGGCACTGAGCAAGGGGTCGAATGTCGCCGATGAATGGGACGGTCGTACAGTAAAGTGTGAGGGTGAATGAAGAGGCGATGGGGATATCGTCGATGGTGGGCCTGGCGCGATGGAGCACTGAAACTGACTAAGCGTTGTCGAAAGCTCGTAACAGGCAGGAGATGTCAATCCCGCAGTTGAGGGTAAAGGTGAGCATGCGACCGCAGACGACATTGGGTTTATTGATGGTTTTGGCTGCAGCTGTGACGAGCTGCCATCTGGGACCGTCCGGCTCGGTGGAACGGATGATCTACTCGAACAGGACGCCGTTTGAACCATGATTTCTGATCGACTTAGTAGTGAGGGATCATCGCTTTGAGGCTATGACAAATGAGAACTTCGTCCGTAGTATCGGACATCCGATCTCACCTGTTCTTCCACTGATTCCCCCACAGGAGGTCTTCGAAACGAGCAAAACATGAAAGCAAGAGTTCTCAAGAGAGCAATTTTGGGATCATGGATGATCAACCAGTACTACAATTATTTAGAATGAGTCGCGGAAATGCTATGAGTAATCATAACGTACCGCTGTATCCCTTCCTGCAGCAACATGCACAGGCTGAATTCCAGGTGATCTTCTCCACCAGCGAGGTCTCTCCGTACGTTCGCGTGCACCAAGAGTTGTTGGGGATGGCAGAGGTTCCTCCGTGACTTTGTCATCCGTGTGCAACGACTGAGTATCAACAGGATGCTGTGAGATGCGGGGTAAGTGCTCACAATGGGATATGATAAGAGGAAGGATTACTTCTTGCCCGACATTGATGTACCGTGTGCGCTTCCATCACATAGGTCGCATGGGGGTATCATCTGATGTGTTCTCTCGTGGTCTCCGACTCGGAGTAGCTAGGCTTAGAGCTTTGTTTCGAACAGCGTTTTGAATGGGTTAACGCATCGAGGATGGTGGCTGCGCGCGACGCGCAGAGGAGCTGGGTAGTTGTCGGACACATCGACTCTCATGATTAAAATGTGTAGATAGGGTGGACAGACTTTGAGCAGACTTTCCCCAAACCCGTGAAAAGTTTCTCCATCGTTGGGTGCCCTTCTGGCTAACGGTATGATTGCCGGTCGCTGCTGGATGATCGTTAGTGACTTGGGAAGTAGGTGAAGAGGCCCTGTGCCTACAAGTACATCAAGGAATGATGAGAACGATGTTCGGCTGCAGTTTGGTTGCAGTTGCAGTCCAGACTCCAGAGATATACACTAGGTGCCAGTGCGAGTACACAAATAATAAAGCCTCGTACTAGTAGCCTCGTAGCCTGTTTCAATGCAACTTCGTGTTATCTCGTCTTGTGTTTAACTGCTAACTAAGGTCTCATCGAGTCATGCCACAGTGGTCCGACTCAAGCCCTCTCAAGCTTCGATCATAGAAGTTCAACAGCGTGACAAAATCATTAGATTTCTTGGTGCAGTCACCCTCGAGTGTTAGTGTCTTCGACTTTACAAACACATGCCTAACGAGTATTAGCACACCTCGTGAGATGGATAATAATGGTATTCTTTCTCGCGAACTGCTCCGAACAGCTGGGGCAGGGCCATCGGTATTGGAGGTGCACCTCTTGAAGGTGTCTGGCCAGACTATCTTTATTGAAGATCTCCCCACAATTTTTCCATTTGCATTCGGCTCGTGGGTTCCCTCCCACTCCGTGAACGGTGCGCACGTGCGTGGCATAATCTTTGCCGAGAGTTGGGACGTTGCATTGCACGCCGTTGTCTATCCACCGACAGACATAATACTTCATGTCAAGGGCCCGGGCATGGGCATCGAGGTCTGGAAGACGAATCAGCACATCCTTTGGGGAGAAAGATCCCAAAAACAAATACATTCATTAATGTCCATGGGATTTTGTGTGTTGTGCACACGCTCGCGCAAGTACACGGAACCTGAAGAGTTATGAGAATTTTCTGACGAGCACTCCAAGTTAAAGCATACCACTAGTACTGTCATATTCAACATGGAAGGAATAGTGAATCTGTCGGATAAGTTCATCCGAGTCCCCTCCAACTGGAAAATCCTAGTATCCTGACATCAGTTTCCGAGTCACAAAAACTCTACCAGTTACTAGCATGAAGCTCGTTACCTCTTTAAACATGCCCATCCATTCACTGTCATGGGTGACAGCTACATTTGCGAGAGGCATCTAAAACACGGTTAGGAAGAGGAGTTTACTAGGGGAAACTAACATGACCCACACTGTCTAGTAGGAAACGATTAATCACATCAGATGGGTGGTAAACCTGGCGACATATTTATTTACTTGAAAGGCGAGAGATCATTGCCACCGATACTTACCTTTGATGGGGAAGGTGATGGATGAATAGATACATTATATGACTCAGTATCAGTATCATCGTCTGCTTCGCTGTTGTCTCCAATGAATTCATTGTCGCCTGCAGGATATCCTTCAGATCAACATTTTGCTAGAAATGTAATGGCTTACTAGTAGGCAGACCCTTTTCGTATGATGACTTGCCCTGTGGCAACTGACCCTGCGATCCCTCAGAGCATTGAGCTCTATTTCCAGATGAAATCGGTCGAGGAAGGTATGCATGTGAGGTGCTGAACTTGGTACTGGGTAACCTTGACGACACTTTCACCGGGCCACGAAGTAAAGGAAACACCCTCAAAGCAATTTTGTAACCCCGTATGGAAACTGCTTGATTCCTCCTGTTTGCACTGTGTCCTTCCTCAGGGCCTACACGCCAATGCACGGAATTTGACACCTGCCAGGAGTAAGCCCCAGAAATGCTTCCTGCAGCAACCTCGCCAGCAGTGAATGTGCCAGTGATGCCAGCACTACCACCTGCATTTGAGAAAGCAGCAACAGACCAAGAACTAGCTTTGTGGAATCCTGTGATCAAGTATAGGGAATCATTGTTGATGGCAGTCCGGCCACAGTCGTGGTATGCGAAATGATACCAGGATTCCCCTTTCTCCTGTGCTTCTTTCATGAAAGTAGTTTGATTGGCAAGATCTTCCTTTCCAGCACCTTCGGGTAGGATTAACATAGCACCCTTTGTCGAGGATGAAGTAAACCCAAAAGTGAACCCAATCGCTGGGGAAGGTACGAGTCTGTCAGAGAGTCAGGATAGAAGATTAGTTAGGCTGAATATTGTTTCAACACAAAAGGCGATAACGCCGGCTTACGCCAAATTGCCGCCTGACACGCCAGCAGTGATGTTGCGATCACGAACAGACTGTGTCGATATCACCCGTCCGGCCCTGTCAGCGGAAGGGAAGTGACGGATATGTTGGGGGGAAATTTGCACTTGTTCGAAGGTCGTAGGAACACCGTGCCTTTGGTGGAGTTCGTGTTCTTCAGGTAAGCAGATGTTGAACAGGACATCGAAACTTCCATCCTCTGTGACGATACCCACATCCCCTATCCTGAGGCCTTCATCACGATAGTCTTCGGGCAAGTTGCTGTCAGGCTCAGGATACCAAAGTGGATATCCGCGGCTCGAGTCTACGGGTATCATCAGTCGCGCATAAACATCCTGAGGACACTGTGAACTCGGCATGGTGCAATAGAGAACAGAGACGAGGCGGGCGCTCGTGAAGATGGAGCAGTATTAGTGAATAACGGAGAGAAAAGAGCCAAATGTAGTTCACTGGTATTGCATACTATTAATACGGCGGCGGGCGTTTCGCAGGTACGATCCTGTGTTGTTCCGCCATCCATGGGCTGTTCATCAGACTTGTATAGTCATGGTGTTCTGATTAGAATGAGAAAATGCAGCAGCCAATAGCACTCCTTGGAATTGTGGACTGATCCATCACCAAACGATGTGGCGCCTGCTTCTCGAGCGTTTCCACAATTGGCTGTCATGATGAGTTGTAGACCAAGACCAGTACGGCACACCCCGCCGCGAGAAAGAACATCCGCGTGCCTGTAGCAGTTCTGTGAAGATTTGCGAAGTACGTTTAAGAATCAAGATATCAAGGATTCAAGAGACTCTGGTAAGCTATCGCTGTTAGAGTCTCAGAGTTGTTTCCGAATCCCGATCACTGCACAAAACGGGATATTTTAGGAACTTGAGATGTGGCTGAGATGAAGACATCCAACAAACATCCCACTGAGATTCCTGCTAGGTTTCGAAGAATCCAGGATCGAGCATGGATTATCACCTTAAACAGACATTCCATCAACGTTCCATCAAGATTTCTGACGACATCACACAAATTCGGAATCTCACTTACCTGCACGCGCTGCGATACACCGCGCGCTTCGAATTCGTTGCTCGTTTATTCGAGGTACTTAAGAGCTCCTCGTTGCATTGCGACAAGCTAGTAAAGCATAGATCATTTATAAGTAGCTATAGACAGTGCCAATCAAACTTTGTACGAAGAAGAAAGCATGTTGGAGGTCTGTGAGCAGTGAATTCAACCATAGCATTTCCCCCCCACCGCATCCCGCACCCCCACGGTCCCAGCAGCACGATCCAGCCGTGATGAATGCGCCCAATCCAAACGTTCAGGCCCTGCGAAAACTGACTACTGATCACCAAAACCTTCGTGACGAATTTGATGTTTATCAGAGCGAGTCAGCGAAAAGAGATCAAGTTCTTCTTACCAAATGCAACCTCCTTGAAGTCGAGAATAAATCACTCCGAGCTCGTCTTGCAGCTGTGGAAGAGATTTTGAATATCGTACATGGACCTGGCAGTGGGGCAGGCGCAGCCACTACGACGAACCCTGGACAAGTGGCATCTGGTGACGGGAGCGGTGGTCACGAGGGCGAAACGAGTGCAAGCGGGCATGGGCATGAGACGGTGGATGAAAGTCAGATGGCCATGGAGAGAAGCCAGGCTGCAGCAGATTCGAACGTGGTCAAGGTAAGTAATCGCCTACCTGACTGGACAAGTCACGGTGCTCACCAGTCGTTACAGGCACTGGTAGCCAAAGCCTTTGTGAAACTCCTTGGCTGCAAGATTGATGGCAAAAACTTGTTCCTTCATGCTGCTTTTCCCCAGCAAATCAGCGAAGACAGTGAACATTGGCCACACGAACAGTTGACGAGTGGCGAGCGCGTGAACTATCTGCGGTTTAATTGGAAACGAGATGCTGATGATGGACATAACAAAAAGAGCTTACAAAGGGTCCTCGAATACTGTCAATCTCACGGGGCCAAACTCCACTCTGCTGCTGCTTCCGAACTTACCGCGGTCACTGCAGATGATTTGCTTGTACGCATCACGACAAAATTCAGCTATATGCGCGGTCAGTACAACATTGAGAAGCGAAAAAGCAACAAAGTGCAAGGGCAAAAGGAGAGAGACCTGGGCGAAGACGGGGATGGTGAAGAAGACGAAGGACAACGAGAAAAAAATGTCGACTCCGATGGTGAAGATGATGATGAAGGCCGTGATGCAAACTACCGCCAGATTCAGAAGTCTCGCACGAGATCGGTATGTTTGATTAGACTCCACTCACCGTAGAAAATTTTGATTGTTGCTTGCAGAAACTTGACGCTCGCATCCGAAAACGCACCCAAACAGTTTACGTCGACACAAAATACAACAGTGGCTTCATTGCGAATGCCATGTCGGACGATGACCTCGATCCTGAGCAGGACATGACGAAATCTACTGTATACATCAGTTTTCGCCCAAGCTATCAAAGTGATGAGGTGAGCGGACTCAAAAATATCAAATTGACTAGCACTGACCTCGAATGCAGGCCCAGGAAATGTATAATGTCATCGATGCCGTACCCGATCCCAACCCAGACCTTGCAGCGAAAGCTGCAACTCGTAGACGACCTACTGACACCACCGCTACAAAGCAGATGATCCCGCCCAATGCCAAGACAATCGACAATACCTTGCGAGCTTGGCAGGTAAAGGCAAGTGTCCTTGAGGCAAACCCTCACTGGATGACAACCGGCCGCGTCTTGAAGAATGGTGTGCTCTGGGGAGACCCAGAGGATCCACAGCCGAACGACAAGAAACGGAAGTTGGTGCTAAGCAAGAAGCCTCTTTCCAAGCGTCCTCGAGTAGAGATTGACTTGGTTGAAGAAGGAAAAGCACCGCTAGTCGATCGTTTGCGTACGTTGACTGCAGGACAGGACGAAGAAACCCTTTTTGGCCTTGGACAAACAGCTGATCAGAATGAGCTCTAGTTTGATATGTTTACCTCGTTGCTAGACTATAGTACTGTATCATCTTCGCCTTCGTTAAACGACTGGTCCAATGGCTCAACTCCACTCTGTAGACAATTGTTAGACTTGGTCAATGTTGAAGACCAACTCACCCTATCAAACGACACTGAAATCCAAACATCCTTCTTGATAACTTGCGAGTATGCGGGAACAATGGCGACGGGACTTGCAATTGTTGACGATGGAATGATCTCAATGTTATGAAAGGTATTTGCATAGGAAAGATAGTAACCAAGGTCTGCGGCACTGCAGGAAATATTGTCAGCCTGCTCTAGGAACAGAAGAATAACAACTTACTAAAGATCCCAGGGCATCATTGGCATGTCACCGCCTGCCACAAAACGCCTGATTACCGAGCAAAAGTGAGGTTTTTCATTGGGTGTTGATAACTCGAGATGGGCGACAAATTGACACGGTATCCAAGCACCCTGAAGGGCAACAAATGCAAATGCATCTGCGTCGGTCTGTGTGGCACTGGTACAGCCATAGCGATTTCCATCCTTCATGATGAAGGGATGAAACTTGGCAGAACCCTCTGCAAAGAAAGGCGTCTTATCAATCATACGCTCGTGACCTAAGTTGAGTGCCGGCCAGGTGACGATTGTGTGATCCAGGGTAAGAGTGTAAAGATTTGGGATTTGCCGAAAGCTGCGCAGGTTGATGAACTTGTTGCGCTTTGATCCAATGATCTCTTGACCTATGAATGTGTCATGGTGCACTCGCATATGGAGTTTCACACAAGCTTACCACTTTGAAAACCTGCTACTTGTGTCTCCAAGGTTCCCCGAGCCGTTCCCAGGGCATGAGCGAGGCTTTGAAGAACTTCTGTCTCCTTTGCTGATGCGGAGTTTGGTAGGAAAAGAAGCTATCCAAGTCAAGTCAAGATCACGTTCGCACTTACGAGACCAGTGATAGACAAACTAATTCATAGAGGCGGTGGCGAAGAACCCAGTTCCGCATGAGCGTCAGTTCCATAATGCCGCCTGCGTGTCCATTGAGATTGACCTGTTCGAGTAAACCATTGAAACGCTCAAAGGCAAATAGCCACCATGCATATACTGGACCAAAGTTCTTGAAAAATGGTGCATAGTGCATGGACAGGTGATGGTTGATTACAAGATGTATCCGCATAGTGAGGGCAGTACGACAGTACTGCTGAAGCAGCTGCTGGCCCCGATCAACATCGTACATGGAGATACTGTGGGATGTAAGCAGACGGGTGGCAGTTGACAAGAAGAGCACCAGTTCAAACATCTTGTTTAGGCGACGATCTATGTCAGGAGGCGTTTTGGCGTTTGGGGGAACTGCAGGTGAGTCAGTGCAGATGTTATCATTCTCGTCACGCCAAGACATCCAAAGGATGACAGGCATAATTGCTGAGAATCGACGCCATTGATCAGCTTTCTGGAGGGAGTGATTCTCGCCGAGCTCAAACAGTCCATCAGCACATATAGAGATCAACAAAAGAGGCTCGTACATTGGTGGGCAATCGTCCAATCTGAGATGGCCATATGATTGCATTGATGTTGTCTTGAAACTTTCGCCAGGCCACTTTGTTGAGAAAATGACCAGGGACGAGGATCTCATTGTGAAAATGGCCAACAATCCCTTATTCGAAGATTAGCTGACGAATTTTGGATCTCAAAATGGTATCATACCAAAAAGATTGTGCACCGGGTCTGTAGGTGAGCAAAGGACTGGACAATATCCTGGAATTTCATTCAGAACGCTCCATCGAACTCCGAACTCGTCAACAATCTTCTTCCTAGCGGTGGCAGTGGTAGCATGCTTTGATTGATATGCATGACCGAGCTGAGAAAAGTCCTCACGGAGGCGAAAATCTACAATTGATATGACTAGTAGGGCCCAATGAAAATCACTGTGTCACGTACTTTGGATGTCGTAGCCTGATGGAAGATTGACCTCTTCCAACGTCACAAAACATTGATCACAAGTATGGACCTTGTGACTGTGTCCCGCTTTCGCATTCAGCTTACGGCTGGCGGGTACATCTGATGTGGTCATTGCAAGAGCATTTCTCACCCGCCGTGGTGTTGGGCGAGAGCATATATCCATGAGTACACCTAAAAGTAGAGTCTAGTGACGAAGGCGGAAATGAAAATGGACAAACCACTGTAGACTCTCTTGAAGTCGACAACAAATGGTTCGATCAAGTGATTCAGCTGTTCAAGGCTTGGTTCCTTGGGACCAGGAATTGTGGTAACGAGTATGACATTGTGTTGTAGGAAGCGGACTCCACGATGTAGGTTGTTGAAACTTGCGTATACTCCACCGGTCAAATGTGGACGATTATCTGTGATGCCGAACCTTGAAAATCTCATCAGTTGCATAGCATTGTCACTTTGACAGATTACACACCAGTCGAGATTGATGGTAATTTGCAGTCCAAGGATGTTGCGTGAAATAGATTGTCGAGATCCAGGGACAACTTCAATGTCCTGGGCTGGTGAACCTAGCTCAAACTCTCTTCATAATCCAACTTCGGCCTGTCGCCAGCGCAAACCATCATGAACATCGTCTAAAGCTGAAAATTCATCTTGTGGTGGGGGGCGTGCTTTGGCGGGATTCCAGAGTGCAGCAATGAAGTCCGGACGTAGTAACATGCGTTGAAGTGCAGGGATCCAGTAACAATAAGGTTGAATCTTCGCCGGCAATCGTCTCTCTGTTATCTCGCCGGTGGTCGATTTTTGGCGCTTGATGCGATATACTTCTCCCAGGCAGCGGGGGACAGTGCACCGTGGAGAGCCCAGTAATTTGATGTCAGCGATGGAATAGTGCTTGTAGCATACTGTGCAGATGGGCCGTTTTTCAATGTAGTCGTCGACATTGAGGCCTAAGCGGGACTTTGCGGTTGCAAGAGTCGTAGCAGGTGCGGGAGTGGCAGGTAAGCTATCTGCAAGCCTCAATATGTCGAGTCTCTCGCGAAGCCCTTCGGTCGTGGCATCCTCTGTAAGACGTCCGAAAATATTTGATCGCACAGCTTGTAGGTACGCCAACCGGACAGGGGGTGCTTCTCGAAAGGCTGAAGGTGTGCGTTGGCTTATGAATGAGTTCTTGAATTCATTGTAGTCGCGCTTCTCATCCTCTGTGAAAGGACCATCGTCCTGGAGTGCATCCAACTGCGGTGCCGGCTGGTGTGGTACTGAAGGGTTCATATCTTCAGGGATTTGTGGGTCAGCTGCTTGTGGTAGTGAATCATCAACATCGTCGTCGTCGAACCCGGTCGCAGGCTCGTCCCATTGCCGGTCATCATTTGCATGAGCATCATTCGGCAGGCCCAGAACCGTTACTGGTGGTGGATCGGGAACACTATGCGGTCGTGATTGAAGCGGTAGGTTTGGGGCGATTGGAGCGCTGTTTGCATCGTCTCGAGCCTGAGGTTCAAATGGTTGTTCGTGTGCATAATTCGTGATCGGGGCCAACGGTATGCCTGGCGCCAGGGGTTGATCACGGGTACCAGTGGCAGCTCTCGCGGGTGCGGGGCCATTTCTCTTGAGATGATTTCGTCGGGTCTGGTATGTCTGTAAGGTGTGTCCACCGGGTCTTGAGCTGCACCGTGCACAGTAGCAGCAGTCAGTATTTGTCCATCGGGACATAGTAGTGAGCTGGAGCTCTTAACGTGTCTGCATATAGCGTTCGAAGTCATGATCAATTGCTGCGCACGGCAACTGGACTTAGACAAAAATTCATGAATTGCACGACAGAATGTCTATGGGATGTATGTAGGATGAGGGGATACATGACGGATCTCGCACAAGCGGGATGTAGGAAAGGAATGTCGTGTGAATGTCGTTGGGATTTGTTGATCCTGAGGGAATCCCAGCTCACAATAACTTTCGGTTTTGTGCAGTGGATACCATCAAAGAGTAGGAAGGCAAGGGGCCCCGGCATTTACCGACGGCTCTCTCTCAGGTTGCTCAGTAGCACAGAAAAGCAAGTACTTCCTGAAACACAAAATCTAAAACGAAAGACATGGTTGTTGGCTAATAAAATACCAAGTCAAAGCTCGTTGGGCCTGCGGCAACTTAGCTTCCCCAAATCAAGCTGACAGAGAGGAAGACAGTCGTGTCGGCGGCGACTCTCCGCTGTGGCCTTCCACCAGAAATGGCGATGCAGAGTGTGCAGGGAAGACTTGGCTTGGTGTTGGGAGCTTTAGTGAGGTAAGTAGGGCGGAATTGCATCGTGGTCATGTCCAAGAACTTAAGTGTGGATACAGGCCGCATACATCCATAATATTTGATCTACCCGCAGATGGACCCGCTGGTCCAGGCATGCATGCGTCTTGCGGGAATGGGCAATTCTGGGCGGACAGTGTACTAGAATGATCACACATCCTTCTTGACCCCTTTGGTGATACGGTCCGTTTACTACCAGATCCCGCCTTGGCATCTCTGACCTCGTGTGCTTATTATCAACTGTTTAGTGCCGGCAGTTTAGTTCTCGGGCTCCATGCTGATCCGAGAAACCAAAGTTAACTATGACTATCTTGGCCCTCGCGCGCGTTAAGACTTCAAGGGTAGATCAATCAGCCTGTACACAACGAAAAACGCTCCGTAAGATTGGGGATATCGATCTACCACCATCGACAACGATTTCATATCTCGGGGCTTGCCCATTGTAGCAAAAGTTTTAAGATCCTGAAGTGAGGACGCCCACGTGCAAGCCACGTATTTTAGGTGTCTAGCTGCAGCCCTTGGGCCGCGATCAAAGTGAGAATCCCCTACGGGACACCGGCTGAGGGCAATTCAACTCATCATTCGACTCAAAGCTTCTCGAAACACTTACTTCCCTGACAGGAGAAAATATATTCATGACCAACGCAGACAATCAATCTAGGTATGAACCCAGTCTAGGCGAAGCAATGGAAGTTGCGTGGCTGATATTCTCCCAAGTGGGCCACCAAAGTCGACATATAACGTCGTCGTTGTAGGAGAAACTGGCGTTGGGAAAAGCTCCGTTATCAACCTCGTATTGGGGTCAACCAAGGCCCCGACAGCAAATGATGTTCTTGGCGTCACTATCGGAACGGCATGTTATGAATGGGAGAAAGATGGTGCTGAGACGTTCCGCCTTTGGGACACCCCCGGCTTCGGTGAGGGCTCAGCTGGGAGTGTGTCTCCAGAACGTGCAAAGCATGCGTTGCGATCGCTGCTCACGGAACTGCACAAGACAGGCGGTGTTCATCTTCTGGTATTTTGCATGCGTGGGATCTCCACGGTCACAAAGGGTGTGAAGCAGACGTATGAAACCATCATCCGCATTCGCAACAAAGTCTCTCGTGGGATTCCTATCGTTGCCGTCGTCACCGAGCTGGAGAAAAGATCAACTTCACCTGATGTAATTTCTTCCATGGAGGCATGGTGGGAGGGCAATCCAGACGGGTTATGCGAACTCACCTTCTCCGGCCACGCTTGCATTACGACTTTGACTGATGGTGACAGTTACCCCAGTATACCAGGGCGCTACGATCATTGCCAACGACTCGTTCGCGAGCTCATTCTTAAACACTCCCTCCCGCCGTGCTATGTTCCCTCAAGTCACCTCCACATCATGTTATTCGGGGAGACAGGTGTGGGGAAAAGCTCCCTCATCAATCTCCTCGCAGGATGGCAGATCGCAGAAACCTCGCCAGACACCGGGACCTGCACTCTGGACGCAAAAGAGTACCAATTCCAGCTCGGCCGCACTATCATCCGTCTCTGGGACACTGTCGGCCTGGAAGAACCCGATAGGGGTGCCAATGGCTATGTAGGTGCCATTGAAAAAGCCATTCAACTCATCTACCGTCTGCGGGCCACGGGCGGCATCAGCCTCTTTCTGTTCTGTATGCGGGGTGGTAGGGTCACCGCCACCTCACAGAGCAACTACAGGCTATTCTATGAAATCCTCGGCAAGGAGCAAGTCCCTATCGCCCTTGCCATTACCCACCTGGAGAGAGAGACAGAGATGGAGAACTGGTGGAGTCGGAATTCCAAGAGTCTAAAAAAGGATGGTATCGTCTCCGCGGGGCACGCATGTATCACGACGTTGAAAGGCCACCAGAAATATCAGGAGTCGAGAGAGGTTATTCAAAATCTTCTCTCGCAGTTCGAGAACCAGGGAAAGTTCTCGATGCCACCCGAGGCTTGGATCGCCAGATTTTTGAACGGATTGAATTCGCTGCTGGGCAAGGCTTTTCCGAGGAGGGAAAATCTGATTCGTATCTTGATGACTCATTCCCATCTGGAAAGTGATGTAGCCCATCGCGTGGCAGCCTGCATAAATTAGTACGATGGATAGACACTCTTCGGATTACATGTCTCTTCGTTCTGTTCTTGTCCACGCCTACATACGTCGTCACGACAAATCGGCGACGGCACTGCGATATCATTTGCTACCTCGTAGTAGCTACCCATCTACCAATTTCTAGTTTCCATGTCGATGCACTTTTGAACGGTAACGGAATGTACTAGTGTGAATGAGAATTCTCGTACCTACGCTCCATGGTATGAACGGGTTACAATATGAGTCTTGGCCTCGTACCACATTAACTTATGGAGGGGAGGAAATGTTGAAGTAAAATTTCAAGAGGTGAAATAATATTTAGCCCTGCCGACGGTCAATGGGTCCAGGGGCAGGGTGTCCCGAGCGAGCTCGATTTGCCTAACCAGAATCATTAGTTCATGGGCACCAGAGGCAGCAGCTTCCTTCTGCTGCGCCTCGATGCACAAGCGCTCCACTTCAAAGGCAATGGCGGTGTCATATGCAAATTGATGCTTGATCTGCTCTGTGCATTCTCTGGCATTTGATAGGTGTGCTCATGGCGGGACGAGTCGATATCGCGGTGGCTGTCTTCTTCCGCCCACGTGGTCCCGCTATCTCTACACGAGAGTTATGAGCGCCGTGGCGGGTTGATCGGCGGGAAAATAGGTTCGAGCGTAGCCCGCAAAAAGCAACTTGGCTGCGGTCGTCCGGGTTTTTGTTCGCGACGCCATCGTCCGCCGGGGAATGTGAAGGGCTAGTAGGAGGAAGGACCGCGTGAGTCGCATAGTGATCATTCGCTAACCAGTAATAACGCCTCGATATCACCTTCGGACAATCGGGATCAGCCCTCCACAGCCAATATGTTGCTGAAGGTAATAGAATGTGTTAGTATGAAGAAGAATTCTTCAAGCTTCTGTTCGTGAACCAGATCAAATTTAAAGCTGTGCGGGGGAACTCAATTGTATTTCGAGTAATTTCGACGAGACTATACGTCGAGCATGTAGAGCGTCCGAGAGGCTCTTCAGTAACGGTTCGTCTGAAACGATGCATGTTCTATCGCACTAGCGCTGTGACAACGGCGACGCATGTGATGATAGAGAAAAATCCTTCGTAAGGCTGGCATCGATATGGTACGGTGAGGACAAGCAGTAGATTCCGGGCAGGAAACTCAGGCGGGATCCCAAAGCGAGGGCACAACGTCATGGTAGAAATAAGCGCTGGTTCTGTGCATTCTTCGATGCTTCGAGGTGTTCAGAGCAAATGGGCCTATATAATTCGTTGTTGCATTGACCATTATATGCAACGTCGAGCTGCCGCGATTGCGCTGCACTTGCTGTGGCTCTGGGCTACACAACCCACACTTGTCCCGCCTGGTCGAGTACGCTAACAAATCAGAGCTGATACATCTGGCTTAGAGGGAGGAACGGTGTGCGGACAGAGATGCTTCCGGGAGAGTTATCGTCGATGTAAGAAACGAGGGGGGGGGATTGACTTTGTGAAATTACCGCACATTGGATATTTTTCTTGTCACGTTTGATTGTTGGTGTTCAATAGGACGAAGGCATATTTGGAGGCCCATCCCCAGGAGGTGCAAGTCGTGCCTCCTACGACCTAATCGCACAATGGGATGCTATGGTGTTGGTTTCAGAGCGCAGTGTTGGTACAGATACAGGTGGCGGAGAGATCCTACAACCATGAGACTATGTGTAGGAAATAACTTGAAGGTAGTGGGCTATCGAACAACGACGAATCGGACGAGACCGTTCAGGTATCAGAAAGTGAAGGTGGAACGCATGGAAAGATGACTCATAGGTTACCACCCGTTAAGACCCCTGGGTGACTGTGGTTGGCTCGTCTATTGTCCAGACACGCAGTCCAGCTATGTCTACACCAGAGTTATGGGATCGTGCGGTTAACTGGCGGGGAACTAGCGTTGACCACAGGCCGCGGTGGGCATCGGGGCTGTGGGCGTCCGGGTTTCCGTTCAGAGAATCGTCGTGGTTATCGTCGCCCGGGGTATGTAAAGGGCTAGGGGGAACTGAGTGTGTTAGGGGTTAGGGGGACGGTTTTCTCTTTTTCCGGCACATGTGGGGGTTGGGATGGGTCACGGGCTGCCACATGTCGCTGCCAGGTTGCTGTGTGAGACGTCCGAAGTTGCAGGGGGACGAGCTGTACTTACATACTATGTTGTGGCAGGGTGAGCTGTAGTTATCTCCAGCTGATCACGGCGAGAAGAATGCCAGAGGGACGTCCACGCCCGCGGTCGCGCGAATTTCGACATGGGACGATGCGATCGGAGAACGGATGTTGATGTGGGCTATACTCCACGTCTGAGCAGCCATAAGACAAAAAATAGAAAGGTGAACTGACGTCAAGGGAGCCCACTTCACGACTGTCCTCCAGCGCCCGGTGAGCCTGGGCTAGATCGACGCCGGCAGGCGGCTACCAGTAGACCGAGTCGTCAGATCAGTAGGCATCATCATTGGTTGAGTGACGCACATCTGAGGGCATGGGACTTGCGTGAGGTGAAGCTTCGCCGGCTTTCTCGGGGGCACCTGGTGCTTTTTGTCGCGGAGAGCTTGAAGGACTGTCCTTTGGCCCTTTAAATGGTAAGGTTTCACGCAAGCTTTTCCATCGTTTGAAGATGCGACGTCGAGGCTGTGAATCGGATTGTTGTTCAGTAGTATCATCTAGGTTTTCCCTCCTGTTCCCTGTTGCGTCAGCGGGTCCTGCGTGCTAAGGGTGATAGTGCAACGATGAGCCTAATGGTTGTGACTGTGACGAGAGTGGATGCTTACATTGTGTCTTTCCCAAAACCCGCCTTCGTGGTCGTAGTGGGATGCTTTTGCTCTGGCCTCGGGGACTGGAAAAGCGACTGCAAGTATCTGTACTGGATATCAGCAGCGGCTCGTCACACAAAACATGCGTGTGGAAATTTACGTCGAGCCGTCCTCGTCCTGATGACGTTTCGCTCTTTTTGTCATCTTCCTGATTACCCACAGGGGGTTTGGACAGGTGCTTCTCTTGCCAGCGTTCCGCCTTGTCCTGCCCTTCGGTGACTTTGCGTTGGTTCTGTTCCTTGTTGCCTTCTTCTACCCCGGCGCCGGGGACTGGAAAACCAACAGGCACCTGTACTGAAATTCAGAAGTGGCTCGTGACACAAAACATGCGTTTGGAAACTTACGCCAAGCGGGCTTCGTGTTGATGGCGTTTCACTCTTTCTGTCGTCTCCTTGATTACCTGCAATAAGTTTGGGCTGGTCCTTCCTTTGTCCGTGGTCTGCCTTGTCCTGCCCCTGGGGGACTTTGGGCTGGTTCTGTTGGTTGTTGGTTTCCACTTCATCCTGTGTCTCATTGCCGAACTCTGTAGTGGAAATGTCAGTATTGGCAAAGTGTCAAGATAGATCTGAACTAACCCGCTTCGATTGCTCTCATGCCCCAGATATAGACTCCACCATTCTCACCTCCAGTGGCTAACAGACGACCATTGTTTGAAAGCGCAACACGCCAGACGCGCGATTCATGTTGAAGGAAAGTCGATTTTTGGTTCCATGTCTTGACATCCCAAAATCTCACTGTCCGATCGTCCGACGCAGTAACCAGCGTCTTCCCGTCACGCGATAGAACCCCACCACAAATATCTTCTGAATGGCCTGTCAATGGTTGTCCTATGAGCGCACCAGATTGCAAGTCCCATCGACGTATTGTCTTGTCAAGTGAGGCGGTCACCAGCTGTTGTCCGTCGGGCGTAAAGGCAGCGAACCTCACGTGACCTGTGTGTCCCTTGAACGAACCGAAGATGACCGCTCCGCTGACTGAATCCCAGATATGAACAACCCCACCAGCATCTGCTGCGATGCGACTTCCGTCAGAAGAAAACGTAGTCGTACAGGACCCTTGCCCAGAAATTCTCAGTGGCCCAGTAATCAAGGCGTGGGTTTGGACATCCCAAATCCTCACCGTCCCTCCGCATGTGGCTGCAACCCGTTGGCCGTCCGGAGAGAAAGACACTCCCCAGACTCCTCTGTACCCCAAAGAATGCACGGAAATAGGTTCTCCGATCTTGTTCCCCGTTGTCCCATCCCAGAGACGTAACGTGCTATCTTCGGAGCCACTGGCAATTACACTACCATCAGGAGCGACAGCAACTGAGTTGATCCAGTCGGTGTGCCCAGTGAGCTCTTTCTCCACCTCTCCCGATGTCAAATCCCAAATGATGAGCTTCTGATCCCAAGAACCACTGATGAGGCGACGGCTATCTGGGAAGAATGCGAGTCCCCGGAGCGCCTTAGTGTGCCCTTTTAGCACCTTGAGAGGGGTGTGGGACGAGCGTTTGGGTGCTTCGGGATACAGCGGCAGTGCCTTTGTGTCTACATACGGTGCGCCCTCGAATAAGTTGAATTTTGTTCCGTCACGACTAGGACGTTTTGGGACGGGTCTACAAAGCATGGATTCGGTCGAAGGCGTCGAGGTGGTTGGAACGGAAGGACTCATAGGACCGTGGAGTTCTTGTGGGTGGGTGCAATGAGCCCGAGAGTAGTAGCGTGGGCTGAGAGGGGAAACACTGGCACCACTGTCAGCACTCAGTAAGGGCTCTAAATTTACTGCTTGACGCACAGGTATGGGTATTCACCACGAACAACTACGCTGGTGGGGAAATGGAGGACTGGTTGGTTCGTACTGACCAGAGGGGGGGTGTTGTGTGGGCTTGGATAGCAATGCTCACTGTTAGCGGGAACTGGTGATGCAAATACGCTGATACGAGCAGGCTCCTGCGAGGGACTGACTGGGCTTTCGGAGGGCGAAGAACACTTCAGAGGTCAGAGTAACTAGTAAGGATGGCTGCGGGTTTCAAGTGAGGCTTATTCGGTTCACTCTACACAGGACTCGTCGTGTTGCGAGCAGTAAAATTTCTGATTGCGCTTTCAGAGGGCCAAGAGCACCGGGGAGGTCGGGTAACTGGTAAGGATGACTGCGGGTTTCGAGTTAAGCTTATTCGGGTTACTTTGTACAGGACTCGTGTCACCCTCGTGTTGCAGGCAGCAAATTTCATCAGCTGACCATTCTGGGTGCGAACTCCTGGAAATGGCTTCAGTGCTTGTCAAACCGCAGCAGGTCTTCTCCTCGACGAAGTGAGGATGTCTATTTCCGATGCATTGATGTCATTCGCCGCAACAACACCTCGATGCCTTTCCACCAATCAGAACAAGTCGTCCGCAGCCAATATGTTATTAAAGATAGCGAAACATGCGGGCGTGAAAAAAATGCTCTCCGAGCTTTCATTCGTGAACCGGATCAAATTTGGAGCGGTACAGGAAACCTTGGTGTATGGGCGTCTAATAGAGCGCCTAGAGCTCTTCGGGGACTCGGTTTGTGTAAAATGACGCGCTGTTCCTTGCATGAGCGTTGTGATAACAGGGACACGCGTGGTGACAGAGCGAAAGTGCACGAAAATGCAGGTACGAGAGTGGGGCAACGAGGTCGGAGATGAGAGGAATATCACTGGCTCTCAACGACAGTGACCTTGGGCTGGTCGGGGAAATAAGGAGATATCAGCGAGGCACGTTAGCAACGACGTGCCTCATCTTGATGGAACCAGCATGAAACGATGCAGCTTGGCGCCCGAGCGAAATGTAGTCGGCATTCCTGTGTAAAACTACTGGCGGATCAGTGGCAAGGGAACAGCATGGGACTGGTTGGAATCTCTCAATCTGATAGTCGGCGCATAAGTACTGGTGAAAGCATATTCCGGACGCCTCGGTAATGGTGTGCATCGCATCGGATGCTCCGGGACGATGGCTTTGCGAGTCTGAAAGAGTGGAGGGTCTCAACCTCGCACTGCCAACCATGAAAGAAGGAAGTGATGAAGGGACGGAGTTGCGGCCAGGAAGAATCAGATACAGTATTCTGGGCTGTCAGCATCAGCACGTCATCGCTATCCTTAACCTTGAGCTCGAGGACTGGCGGGCAATGATGGATGGGTCCTTGAGACACATGGACAACTTATAAGGCTTCACAACAAAGTAATTTAATGCCAATCGAAAATTGTGACGTGGATTGATCTCACCTCGTGCTCATTTTTTCTATCTCCTCCGTTTGCATCACCGTCACTCTATATTTCCGTCGGCCGGAAAACTAGTGGACAGTGAGTAAAACTGGCATAACTTAAGAAGTTATAACGGTTAGGTGGTGTTGATACACATTTCATATTCCACGGAATAGATAGAGTTGATTGGCACATCACGTCATAGCGTTGGTACGATGTGGAACGAATCCCCATACTGCTAACCTTCGGTGAAAGCGTGCCCAGGATCGAACTTCTGCTTTGAACCTAGTAGTAATAACGCATTGATTGCGTTTGTTTATTGGGAGCTTTAGAACCTAATAGCGCCAAACAAACGTCCAGAAGTTGGGCCAAGTTCAAGTTCAACTTACCGCATCTTTAGATTCTTTACTTCTCCGTTCGATCGTTTGCCCGCACATAGCGCACGTTCAATGCAGGTTTATTGACTACACCGAAGTTGACTCGGAAGCTCATGTGGATTCTCCAAAAGTCAGGGTGCGCACGGCTTGACAATCTGGGAGAGGGTGGAGACTTGGAGGGGAAGGTGAGCTATACTCCATTTCTTTGCAGATAAGGAGGAGCTGGCCTGACATCGTCATCAACCTAGGACCCTCTGTAGAACGCACGATTGAAGAATCACTCTTGGTTGTGCTCTTGCTGGCCCCAGTTGTGTTGCACCCAGCGATATGATGGAAGGTCGTATCGAAGGATTAGGCCAGATCTGTAATTTGTCTGTACGGTAAGCACACGACGCACGTATACATGTCACACACCTGGCTCTCGGCGTTGTGTACTTCAGAGATGCAACTGGGAGCGTCCCCTCCTTCACCGATCGCAAGTGCTCTCAATTACCTCTTCGATCGATCTCGCGTTATGTGGCACTGTAAGTGATCGCTATGGTCGGTGCCACACCTTCTCATCACTCGGTAGTAAGGTGGCATTGCGGAAGGTGCAGACTCATCATCGTCAAGCCATGGCGACGCTGACGCAGCACAGCTCACATCATACCACCCTACTGCATGTTACCAAGCCGGTGGTGAGTTTGCCATGGTCCACACCGGTGCGGCTGCTCACGTCTACCTCGAAACTATGGCCCTCGACAGCATGGAGAGCATAGTCAGGGCTGGTGAGCGATTCATTAATACTATGTATGTTTTTATTCCCGAGGTCTTGGATTGACTTCCAGTGTAAAATCATCACGGTGGGCATAGAGATGCGCTGCGAACGAAGGCCAGCCGAGATAATCTGGGATAGCTAAGCATGGACGTATTCGTTACTCCGTCAACCACCATAGACGACGACCAGCTGCAGGCCAGTCAGAGCGTGGCATCGCAGGTGGGACTACCCTACATGTGATGCTGCTCTCTGATCATGCCACGACGTGCGGGCAGAACACTTTGAACGCCCCTGGGAGACTTGCCGCCAATATAAGGTTGGTGAGGAACGGGAACAGGGGTTGGCTTTGGAGAGATCATCGCGCATGGGATGCTTTCCTGTCACGTTTGAGTGTTGGCGTTCAAAAGGACGAAGGGACGAAGGGAGGCCCGTCCCGGGGAGGTGCCTCCCACGACCAATTGCACAAGAGGACGCTATGGAGTTGATTTCACAACATAACGTTGCTACAGATACAGGAGCGGCGAATGTTTTACAACCATGAAACTATGTGTAGAGAATAACTTAAAGACAGTGAGCGATCGAACAAGGACGAATTGGACGAGACTGTTCGGGTATCAGAAAGCGACGGTGGAACGCGTAAAAAGACGATCCAAGGGTTACTAACTATTAAGACGCCAAGGTAGCACGCAGTCTGGCCATCTCTACACCAGAGTTATGAGCCCCAGACTCTTTCCGGCGTGCAGTTGACCGGCAGGAAAATAGCAATGACCACAGACCGCAGAAAGCACCTGAACGTTCAGAGTCCGGGTTCTCTTTCGGGGGATCGTCGTGGTTATCGTCGAACAGGGTATGTGGAGGGGGCGGAAGAACCATGTGTGTTAGATAGTCCCAAGGAGGGGGTTCCCATTGCTCCGGCACTTGTGAGGGTTGGGATAGGTCACGAGCTGCTGCACGTCGCTGCCAGGCTACTGTGTGAGACGTCCGAAGTTGCAGAAAGGACAGGTTGTACTTACATACTGTGTAGTGGCGGCGGACGGCTGGTCACGGTGAGAAGGATGCCAGAGGGACTTCCACACCCGCGATCGCGCGAGATTCGACATGGGACGACGTAATCGAAGGAGCGACGTTGACGGGGGCTATATTCCATGTCTGAGCAGACATAGAACAGAAAGTGGAAGGGTGAACTGACGTTAAGGGTGTCGACTCTGCATTGGTCTTCCAGCGCTTGGGGTAGTTCGACGTCGGCAGGCGGCTACCAGTAGACAAAGTCGTCGGATCAGTGGGTGACACTATGGGCTGGGTGACGCACATCTAAGGCCATGGGACTTCCATGAGGCGATGCTCTACCAGACATCTTGGGAACACCTGGTGCTTCTTGTGGCGGAAGACTTGTAGGGCCGCCCTTCAGCGTTTTAAATGATAAGGATTTATGCAAGCGCTTCAATCGTTTGAAGACGCGAGGTTGAGAATGAGATTCGAGTTTGTACTCATTAGCATCCGACACGTCTAGATTTTCCTTCCCTTTCCCTGTTACGTCAGAAAGTGATGTATGCTAAGAGTGATAGCACAGCGATGAGTACAATTAATAGCTGTGCGCAGAGTGAATGCTCACATCGTATCCTTCCCAAAACCAGCCTTTGGTACTATAGTATGATACTTTTGCTCCGGCCTCGGAGAATGAAAAATCGACTGTAAGCATCTGTATTGAAGTTCAGAACGGCTCGTCACACGAAACATGTATGTGGAAACTTACGTCGAACCATCTTTGTATTGATGTCGTGTCGCTCTTTCTGTTGTCTCGATTGCCCTGCCCCTCGCTGACTTCGGGTTGGCTGTGCTCGTTTCTGACTTCCACTTCATGCTCTGTAGTAGAAACGTTAGGTGTTAGAAAGAGTCGGGATAGATCTGAACTAACCCGCTTCAATAGCTTTCATGTCCCAAATATAGACTCCACCATCCTCACCTCCAGTGGCTAACAGACGACCATCGTTTGAAAGCGCAACACGCCAGACACGCGATTCGTGTTGAAGGAAAGTCGATTTTTGGTTCCACGTCTTGATGTCCCAAAATCTCACTGTCCGATCGTCCGACGCAGTGACCAAGGTCTTCCCGTCGCGTGATAGAGCTCCACCACAAATATCTTCTGAATGGCCTGTCAATGGTTGTCCTATGAGTGCGCCAGATTGCAAGTCCCATCGACGTATTGTCTTGTCAAGTGAGGCGGTCACCAGCTGTTGTCCGTCAGGTGTAAAGGCAGTGCACCTCACGTGATCTGTGTGTTCCTCCAACGAATCGAAGACGACCACCCCGCTGACCGATTCCCAAACATGAATGATCCCACCGGCGTCAGCTGCGATACGGCATCCGTCAGAAGAAAACGTAGTCGTACATGACCCTTGCCTAGAAGTTTTTAATGGCCCAGTGATCAAGGCTTGAGTTCGAACATCCCAAATCCACACCGTCCCTTCGCATGTGGCTGCAACTCGTCGGCCGTCTGGAGAGAAAGACACTCCCCAGACTCCCCTGTATCCCAAAGAATGCACGGTAATAGGTTCTCCGATCTCTTTTCCAGTGGTTCCATCCCAGAGGCGTAACGTTCCGTCCTCGGAGGCACTGGCAACTACACTTCCAGCGGGAGCGACAGCAACTGAGGTGATCCAGTCGGTATGCCCGGTGAGCTCTCTCTCCACCTCCCCCGATGTCAAATCCCAAATGATGAGCTTCTGATCCCAAGAACCACTGACGAGGCGACGGCCACCTGGGAAGAATGCGAGTCCCCAGAGCGCGTTAGTGTGCCCTTTTAGTACCTTGAGAGGGGTTTGGGAGGAGGGCTTCTTGGAATCCCGCGACAGTGCCTCTGTGTTCACATATGGTGCGCCTGCGAACAACCTGCATCTTGCTGCATTTGGCCACTTTGAGACCGGCCTAAGCATGGATGAGGTCGAAGGCGTCGAGGAAGCGGAGGAGCTCATAGGACCGCGGAGTTCTCGGGGATGGGTCTTACGAGACCGCTACGGGGCTGACCGCCATCAGCACTTAGCAAGGGTCAGTGCAAAGTTACTGCTGGACGCACAGGTATGGATATTTTTTATGAACAACTACGCTGGGCTGAAGTGGACTGCAGACTTCTCATAAATTCGTATCGGCCAGACAAGGGGAGTGGCCCTGGATAGTAATGCTCACCGTTGGCGAGAGCTAGTGATACAAATACGCTGGTACGAGAATGCTCTTGTGAGGGAGTGACTGGGCTTTCAGTGGGCGAAGGAGGACGAATGGTAAGGAGAAGGACCCACTGGGTGAATCCATATCAATGTTGTATCCGGTGGGCGGACGGAAGTACTTGGACTTAAAAGAACTCTAGGTCAGCGCAAGGTATGCGCACGTCGTTTTTGGCTGATGTCGTTATTGGATCATGGCCAAGGCAGGATGCGCTGGCAGCGTCGCCAAATCTTCTACGTTACTGACCGTTGTCAATCCTTGGCAATCCAACGATTGTGACATAAGAGTGAACCAGGGTATCTCAGAGGTGTCATTCCCTGTCTCTTCGGCGTCCATGATCATAGCATCATGTGTGGTGCATTGGCTCTCCAAAGCGGGGGCGGGGTAGTCCTGATCTCTCTGCCATCTGGTGGAACGCTGGTGACGAGATCAGTCCCTGGAGTTCTTGAGCCTCACCCGTACGTGTCACCCCGGAAGAAATACGTTGCGTACATCAGAATAATTTCTATGACTGTGGGACTCAGGCCTCCCCTGCTACAGACCACAGTTCCGTTCCGTCCTGGGCCTGAGTCAATGAATGCCATCGAGGTATTACTATACCCACTAAAAACCCCCGTCTGTCGAATCCAATCGTCTAGCAGATTCCACGCTCCATGTCTTAAGTTTTAAGAACGAGATCTAGGTCGATGGCCCTTTTAATACCATAGCTTACCGGGTCTGCAAGCATCCGTACGTGTTTAGTCGTGTGTTGATGGAAGGCGACTCGTCGATTACAGTTTCCACATGAGGAAGGTCTTGCCTTTCCTGTAGATTTCTGTTCCGGAATTCATAAATTAAATTAATTACGCCGCATTGTACGGGCCGGGTCAGATCTATGGTGGTTAGAACGGCGGCCGCATTCCATCTCTTTCAAAGTTTGTATCCACCGTCGAAAGGACCTACTACCGACTCACTGTCTACTGTAATATCGCCATTTTACGGACAGTTTCGATGTCACCAGTTGGGAACGATTCATCTCACAAATCTGGCAAGAACGTTTGAGCGAACGTTATTTATTGACACCTCATCACAGACATTGGTCCCGACCATTACCAGCTCATCAACCATGTTCGACATCCAGACAATCAAGCGGGTCACAGCCGCACCATCGCCATCAAGAATCGAATACCGAATGCGAGGCCCTTTGTAACATGAAAAGGTACGCCCTGCTAATGTTTGCTTGCTGTTTGCGGTGATTACTGTTCGTGCCGACTTGGGTTCCCTATTCACGAGCTCCCAAAGTCTAAAGAAGCCACAAAGTTAGTGTGCTCAGTCGGACGGAGCTCGCTAAGGGTTCGAAAGATGCATATCATGACTTGTCGTGCTTTTGTGGTACACTTTAATACGTGGCACCCGCACTGGCAAACTAGCTCAGGCTGTTTCTAGGGTGTGTAGAGCTCAGATCCTCGATAATGAGATTCTCGATCGTTTCAAGGGGCTGGTTAAAGGTACATCCCATGCTTTAAGGTTGCCTCATCTGCAAAGTCCCCAAATGAACGCTTAAAAGCGCTTAAGAGCAAAGAAGTTTGATGGCTTTACGGAGCGTTACGTGCATGTAGTTACTGCTCTCTGATTGGTGGAGAGTTTCTGAAGAGAGTTTTGCTTGCAATCACTTATGTTATAGTAGGGTAGCCCTCAATCCGCATCACAATCAGTCTTATCAATATCATATCAGTTTCGACTAGATGAAGTCGAAATGTGTGATTTACATGCCAATCAATACAAATTACTACTGGATCTGAACATCAGGAGTATAATAGTACTCGACGTCAAGACTTCCATGCAAAGAGTTATATACCTCCTTATCTGCGTAATGGTTGAGGTAGAAGTGATGGTACAACTCCTGGGATGTGTGCGATGTAACCACACGGTCTGCCTGCTGTCCATATACCAGCACTAACTCAGCTGCTTGTGATACGCGTGTCAGAGGAATAACCTCCCCGAGCCTTGCAAAACCTTGATCAGTCTCAATGACACACCTCTTGACCATCCACATCCGAGTGGAAGGGTCTTGGTCAGGCGTTTGACAAACTTCGAAATATTGAACATACACCAATGGTGTCAAGAGAAATTGGAAGCGGAGATCTCAGATTGCAGAGGGTGTTAAGTGCAGCTGGAAGACGGTTCGCACTTGAGCAACAGTGTATGCTGCTTGATTTTAATATGGGGCAAATCAATATTGGCAGCACTCACGATTCTGCGAGTCCGATGAGTCGAGCAACACGACATCACAGTTTCCGAGGGGAAATAGCCCATCTGGAGGGTATGCTTGCATGAGTTGGCTGGGCAAAATGGTTGATGGTCGAAAAGTGGAGCGCAGCTGAACCCTGAACTTGAACCAGGTATCAAGTGATGTGAAGTGAGAAAAGCAGGCGGAGACCTTGGGGGTCTGCAGACTAATGTAGTTAATAACGGCTTGGGTGATATCTGGAAGCTTCGTGAGCTGTGACAGCTCTTCCAATGATATCCGCTTGCAGTCGGGAGTGATGGTGACGTGGAGGGCAGTCGACGTGTCAGTAGATAAGATGCCCTTGACGAAGTGGTTTTGCGCAGGGCGTGGGGCTTCGTACTGCTTCTCTTCTGTTGGAACCACCCGTGAGATCCATGCGAGTGCAGGATCTGACGAAGTCAGTTCGTCATTTTCCTTGGTGACCACACTGTTGATCAACGACTGGCCATGATTAGAGAGGAGGGTGAAGAGGTCAAATAGGCGCATCTTCTCCTCACAATCCAATATCTGGATGACCTGTTCGACAAAATCCTTCGCCTGTTTGCTCGTTCTCAGGAAAGGTTTCTTGCAGTGCGTTATGAGGAGTCGCTCGCTGACGTCAGCGGTGTATTGAATGATCACCCCAGAGCTCTTGATTGCGTCTGCAAAGGACTGCAGGAGCTCGAGTTTGGGGATATAAAAGTCTGTCTTCACCCCCGACTTCCCTTTCCTCGCCCCGGCTTCAATGATAGCGTCCTTGAAATGGTGAAATTTGTTTAGAGAGGCTTGCATGGACTCGATTGTTGTGTCGGTATGAACTGGGCTTTGGGCCTGGTATATGAAGTCGATGATACAGCATATAGCCGCGATGAAATTTGGTGGAGTGACGCCGGCCAAAATGGGCACGATCTTCCGCTGAATGTCGTGGTGCTCAAGGCCTGTCATTTGCTGGACATGCGATACTCCACTGGTGAACTGTCACATACTGATGCGCTTGTGAGCAGCTTTGAAATGTAAGTCCAGTTCAGCTTTTCCCATGATCTCCTTACACCAAACGAGGATGTGATCAAAGAAGAGCTTGTGGAGTGTATGAAGGACTTCCGGGACGAGGAATATGGAGGGGGTAGAATGCGCCCAGTCACGCCAGAAAGGGAGATGGACTCCTGTCAGCAGCATAGCCTTGGCGTGCTTCTGGAATCGGTCCAGGTTCCACGGGTCTACCACCTGAGTGATGTCGAAAATACGCTCCAGCGTCATCTCTCCGGTGCGAGGTGCATGGCGCTGTCCATCACCAAACTGCTTTAAAGAGGCTTCCGTGACAGGGGATGCATTCTTGGAGACACAGGCGATCATCAACTGCTCAGGTAGGTCTGCCGTCCAAGCAACAAGTGGAGTGAAACAGTGTTGAATATCACCAAATGGATCTGTCATATAATCACTGTGAAGAGAGGCACTCTTCAGGTTTGCAAATACAAGGTCAACACATTTATGCCAGAGTCGGGTTTGGAGGATCGTTTGATAATCAGGGTGCGTTTCAAACTTGGGAGTGGGTATGAACGCGACACATTGCCATGCGTGGGCGGTGGCTTTCATGCGAATATCAGAATCAATGTTGCCGATCGTGATAAACAGGGGGTGCATCTCTAACCCGCCAGTATGTCGGGTGACGGGTGTCTTGTCGGAAGCAGCGATGATCGGCACGATAGTTGCACCCGTTGGAAGTTTGTCCTAGTAATAATTAAAGTCACTGTGCTGAAGCCTTGGGAGCATTCGGACTTGAAAAGGAGACAAACCTGTATGTCAAATGCATCCGTACCAGTAAACCATTCCCCATACTCTCGGTCGTGGTTCTCCTGGACTTTGATTGGGTCGAATGAGATGTTGTTGGTGAAAATAGGATTGCTAATTATGCCCCTGGCGGTCTCGAGGCCATCACGCCAGATTAACTGGATAGGTGATGCAGTAGGATAGCCTTTGATTTCGAATTGAACCGACTGCCAAGTCGATGTAGTGGGGAGGTTATCGATCCAGCCCAGCAACTGGTCTGCTGTCATGAAAGTTGGTTTAGTATGTTCTTCGAACTATGTCAGTCAGTAATGTGGTTTTCATAGAGGCGACCAATGTAATGTACCCATTTTAGTTTCAGAAACCGGTTGATTTGAGCTTGCATCAAATTCTCTGCAAGAAATTTACCCAGAGTCCACTCAGCTGCTCCTGCAAAAGGGTAAAAAGGATTAAACAGGCGATGCGTGTGATACTGGTCATCCTTGAACTGCTGGAGAAGGTTCTTCGATTTTCTGTATGTTTCACCGGATAGAGGATGGTACTGGCCTGTTCGCTGTTTGCCCGCTGTGCTACCCTGCCGGAGAGCAGGAGGCAGGCGTAGATGAAATTGTTCTTGGGACCAGTATGAGTCTTCTGTAAGGGCGGTGTTCAAATGCTCAGTGATTTCCTGGGTGGATTGAAACTCCTGGAGGCACCAAGCGTTAGGGCACTTGATACGTTGGAAGCTTTCCGATGGGCCAA
>MU121055.1:18052-54346 GCA_014904835.1 Paxillus ammoniavirescens
CTGTCGAGGACAGGAAAGGGTTGTTGAGGTAACCTTGATCGGTAGATAGGAATGAATGTTCCTGTATTGGAGACCTGTGGTACTAGGCGTAAGGCTTCAGTATTTATACTAGAGTGGTCTACGCACGGACCATGGTATCTACTAGTTTAGCCCAGTAAACTGTAGTGATATATTACTATGTATAGTAAGTATAGAATCTCATAGAATGCTATAGAATAGCTATGAGTAAGCTATGAGTAATCTCGATAGCATATATGTATCACATGTCCAGGACTTTGGTACTGTAAGTAACCGGCTTACATGTGACTATTTCGACATCTGGTAACTCTCACTCAATATATTTTTTCCCGTGGCCTATCCATTCCTTGGGGTTGAAAGGAACAGAGGGGCTGTTGAGATCAATAACATTTGGATTTGACATTAGGGGAGCCCGAGGGTGTAAGATGTGACTGAGATCCTGAGTGTGAAAAGTGCTGAAAATTGTTGTGTTCGAGGAGCACCCCAGAACTCAGTGACTTGAATCATGCTTGAGCCATATCAACGGCTGAAAAAAAATGCAGCATTACAGAGTCAAACATTGGATTCAGCAATCTGGGAAAAGATAGATGTCCATGCATACTACTGGACTACAGGACCAATACTACTGTCCCTATCAGACGGCCTCAAGCGTCGTCTGTCCGGATTGCTGACCAAGGTTCTTCAGTGAGACGTGACCTCACATGTTTACCTGTCCGGATACTCTACCTGGGTTCACCCCCATTTCTGGGTCCCCCTGTCCGGACTGAGACCCAGGTGTTTTGGTCCCTTGGCACCATTCCTGTCCGGACGCTGGGCCGGGTTACCTAGGGATAAACCAGGGTCCTTGCATACTCCGGAGCAGGAAGAGTCGTCAACTAAAAGTGGCGGAGGAAGCATTCGGTCACAACTTCGGTTCGATCGGCAAATTACATGCAAATCACGATTGACAACACCAAATTTGGTAGCATGCTCGGCTCGAACCCCCAGGAACCCCGCAGTTCCTCGCTAGGCCGGCACCCCCCTTGGGGAGCAAATTTTCAATGCGCGGGACAAACGTTCCACCCCCTCCCCCCCAACTCGGCGTGTTCTGGTGGTCACACCAACATCGTCAAGGTACTCCTTCAGAGCGGAGCAGATTCCAATACACAGGGTGAGCATCCCGGCACTCCCCTTCAATCGGCGTGTTCTCGCGGTCACATCAGCATTGTCAGGCTACTTCTTCTGAAAGGCGCGGGTGTAAATGCGCGGGACGACACTTCCAATATTTCCTTTCATCTCGCATCGATGAATGGTCATCTAGAGGTCGTACAATCACTTTTGGAGAAGGGGGTGGATCCTCACGTCCAGAACAAATCCTTGCAGACGCCGTTGGACCTTGCACGCCTCAAAGGTCACGATACAATTGTTGCCACGTTGTCCGTTGCTGCTTCAGTACTTGTCACCGCAGACTCATGAAATGTAATACTAGCCAATATAACACATCACTTCCACCCAGATACATAGCAGTATGATATACGATCCAACCTTCTCGTTGGTGACGCTTCAAGCAAAGGGATCTGATATGAGGGATAGTTTATATATGCATACTGCATGGTACATACTACGGACATCACATCAACTACTGCTCTACGCCCACGCTATCACCCATTTGCAAGTCTGGCTATGGCTCACTGGCAGGGTTCACATGAGCCAGTGGTTGTACCGTCGGACTTCAATAGTCACATCAAACAACGCAGGGTAGGATTTCAACGATTACCCGAGGGATCCCCAAAAGTCCTGGTAGACCTGATTGGTTTGAGAGAGCAGCTGTATCGAGGCCCCCTTTGAATTGTCTCCTGATGTTGTCGAGTCCTCGAAGTTGAAGCTTTGTAAGCGCAGTTTTAGTTCAAACCGGGTGAACGGATGGCTGACAGGGGCAGACACACACAGAGTAGACGTTGCGCATGAATATATGAATGTCTCCGAGGAGGAAGTCGATATCAACTTGTTTCCAAATATTGAGCAGTATGCACGCCAGCCGCTGTCGGTGACGGTCTATAGGGGCTGTAAGTTCCGTAGGTTAATCGAGTAAGTATCACTTCTGCAAAGGGTACTTCGCTCAATTCAGGTGGCAGATGAAGAAGCGAAGTGAAGCTTTGGTCGAAAGTGAACGAGAGGTCTTAGGCAAGGGATGTACCACGACTCGGAGTACTGGTCTGTAGTCCTCACGTGAACTTGCGATCACGTTGATGGCATCGACGCTGTCACGCGAAATATAAATATAAGCCAAAAAATTGTCGAGGTTATCTATGCCATAAGCTCCAGGGCCTCCTCAGTTGCTGGATTTCAAAAAAAGTCTAAGAAAGTGCATGAAAGGGTCAACTGCAAGTGACAATAGAAATGGTATTATAGCGAGTATACAAGATGCATGATGTCAAGCGTGAGATCGGCGAGCGGAGTCAAACCAACGTCCCCTCGCCACGCCGAAGGCAGACCGGACATCCTTGATGTACCTTGGCTCGTACCACCGATGCGCTAACCAACAGTGAGCTCCGTGCCGTATAAATTATTCGGGTACTTACAAGGCGATTTTCGCACTGACTTCGTGAGCGGGTAGAGTTCGTATGCAAGCGTCAAAGCCAGTGTCGAGATAACGCGGGAGATTGTCTACACTATCAATACAATTTGCATGCACGACATGTCGACATAAGAACAAGAGCAGGAGGTCTTGCGGCGAACGCTGCAACTGTTCTGTGCATAACGGACAACGTGATTTGGCTGCAATGAAGATTAGTAACTTGTCGGCATGAGGTATGCAGGACGACAAACCACCGAAAAAGAATCCAGAGTTCTGCCCCTTCTGTCGAACGTTTGCGAGATCCACACAATCACCGTTCAATATCGCCTGACAACCCCCTAGCAGTGATATTTGCAGATGAAAGTCGTGCAGAATCTTGATCAAAGCTTCCTTGAGCCCGGGAATCTCGAGTCCATTCTTGATTCGCCGGATCAGACGTATTGGGTCGATCTCAGCCCCAACATTTTCGAGTAGTCCACGAATGAATGCTGTTAAGACCATCGATGAGCAGATCCAGTGAGTAAATGTCCAGCACGTACTCGGCCGCGTTTCTGCGTATTTGAGCAGATCCTCCCAGAGATCGTCGTCATTCTGTTCCTTGGCAAACTCGATGGCCTGATCGTAGAAATTATCAATTGGCGGACGATTCCACCTGGTGGCTTACTCACTTGTTGAACGTCGCCTATACGCTCAATGATGAGTATCAAAGCCTTCTTGTTGTTACCCATCCGACCAAGAAGGAAGACCATTTCTGGAACCAAATCACGACTTCGGCAGATATTGTATGCCTACTTGTTGTTAGCCTTTGGGCTAAATGCGAGACACTAAAAAAACACATACGGCCTCGAGGTTGTAGTAATTGCTAGCTCTCAGGTATTCAATCAGCCTTGATGTCGCATACTCTGCAAAAAGCGTGACTTGAAGGTCCGCGAAATCAGATGCCAGATTTTGGTCTTTCTTGAAAAGAGCGTCGAGGTAAAGGAACAAGTAAAGCGGTCGAGCACGTAGTTGTTGGACAACACGACCCGCCTAGCGCAAAGAAAAGTGTCAGGACGGCTAAATAGCGTGGAGGACATATCGTACTGGTATCGAATGAGTGTGGTCCACGAGCAGCGTAATCGCTTCGCTTTGGTTCGTTTCTTGGCCTTCTTGCCTACGTTTCTCGACGAGCTCTTGATCAAATTCAAGTAGTAAAAGTGCTTGATCTTGGACGTCGGTGAACAAGTTTTGCTCTCGAATGAGCTCAAAGACGTTCGGTTTTCGCAATCGCAAGAAAAACGGCAACGCCTTGCCGTATTGCCGGTTTGCGGTGTACCTAAGTAATCGCCGTCAGCAGAAACGTTTTGAGCCTTTTGTCCAGGAATTCTCACAGATCAGCAAGGCACTCCATCAACAGGACAACGTCCGGCGTGAGTGGCTTCGAGGACGACGAAGATGATGGCGTTCTATCTAGTTCCGAGTGAACTGCGACGATGACGGCAGAAATGTCATATATTGATTTTGGCCATTCCCGGATCGTTTGTAGCAAGGCCTATAAGGATTGGGATCAATATGATGAAGCGCGAAGTTCATCAATGCATGCTGGCCTGTTTATCGTGGTTTAGGAAGTGGCCAAGTATCATTTCATACACTAAATGTCCTAGTTGCGGAGCGTCTGTTGGAACCAACGGGATGATCGCCTGACAACCCATCAGAGCAAATATCGTCCTGAAGAATCGATCTCACCTGCAACTGTCGCTTTTGTGCGAACACAAATACCCATTCCTCCCATTTCCGAACATCCTGGCCACAAACTTTGGGACACAGACGGGCAGCTTTCACGAAGTCGCCTAGTTTACGCCAGAAATGAGTAAGGTAAGCGGCAAGGGGAACATCAATGGCTGACCTTCACCGACGAGGTACTTGATGTACCGTTCGCCAATCTGCACTGCATCTATCCTGGAATCTGGTATCTCCGAAGTGCGTTCGTCTTCGCCAAGTCTCTCCACCTCGTCCAAAGCTTCCTCATACCGCTGATGTTCAACAAGCCAGGCGATGTGGTCCCTGCGGTCTCTAGGCCGGACGATGACAATGTCCTTCGGGCTGGCTACGACATAGCACCGTTCGGCGTCCGTACTTCCTGGTGGGTCGACTTCCGCCAGCAGGTAATCGTTGCAGCCCCAGGATTGGTAGTTCGTGACACTGAGGGCATCGGCAGTGAGTTCTTCACCAGCGCGTGATATGATGCGCAGTTCAGGACGTTCTGCAGTCTTCCGTGCCTGACGAGCCCGATCATCCGTCATCTCGTCGCCATACGTGTCTGGTGTTTCGTACGCAATGATAAGGAACGAGGTCAGCGTAGTAGCAGAGGCAATGGAACCATTCTCTTTTGGAAATGAGGGTGACGACATCGGATGGGGAAGGATACCAGAAACCATACAATCCAGATCGAACGCAGCTGTTACTTCGACGATCCAAGGCGGTAGGTTGGCTCCACTCGCAGATGCCGTTGTGTGCGGACGCGAACGTATCCGCGCCACTTTGATATGATCGGCCCACGCAACGAGTAAAGTGGAATCGTCTTGCCAGTATAGAGTACATTTGAAAAGGTCAGCTCGAGGACTATCTGGAGGCCGGTCGATGAAAGCGATGCGAGATTGGGACTGCGTGTCGTATATCTTGACGCCCTAATATTGAAGAGGTTGTTGGTACTTACAATTCTCGGGTGAAGAAACGAGGTGCTCACAAGGTCGTTCGCCCACGCGATGAAGTGTGCTCTCCATCGCACATGCCATATAGGTCCCTCTCCTGAGTGAATAACCGTCTCTTTGTGGCCCAGCCAGCCCTTCTCTCGCAGAACCAGCGTTCCAGCCATACCTCCGCACACAAACGCGCGAGACGTCCTCTTCGCAAAATGGGGCTCCAGGGCTACACTGCGTATAGGTCGTTTCATGTCGAATACGTATGATTCTGGCGAAGAGAGCGAATGCACGACCACCTGCCCTAATAATTGGTCGGTCAGGGACTGGACTTCACTAAAAGAAAGCTCCTCACCATCTATTGATGCAGTGGCAACGAAGTCCGCCGTACTATCCATCTCCATGTCACTCACGGAAGCTTGATGAGGCTTGAAAGACTTGATACGCTTTCCTGTAAGGTCAAGCACGTGCACTATACCGCTGTGAGTTCCAAGGGCCTAAGAATATGATGTCATTTTATAAACAGTCGTTCGACGCCGAACATACCACCAGTTTATTGATAATCGCGAGAGCAGATATTGAGTCCTTCTTGAGTAGATCATTGATTGCACCGCCCATTCTCTCGTACTTGAGAGCGGGTTCCTCGTCCTCGTCCTCGTCCTCGTCCTCGTCTTCATCGTCCACGTCGCCGTCGTCCTCCTCGTCCTCTCCATCTTCCTCTCCTACACTCTCTGTCTCATCTCGGTCGTCTTCCTCTGCATCTTCCGACTCCCCGCTCATTCCAACGCCATCATCGTTATCATCATCCGTTTCATGACTTTCGCTCGCGTTTCCGTTGGTCCCACCGTGTTTGAATATGTCGTCTGTCATGCTTGACTCCGGACGCTCCAACTTCTCGTTTATGGCAGGCAGCGGTAAATGACCACTGGAAGATCCGTTGACTCCGTTGTTCATACCAGCGAGCGTTTCGGGGGGAAGCAGTGCGAAATGTACAAGTAACACGAGCACAAAGGGTGGAGCTGGAAGCTCAAAGCGATGCTGTAGTGTTCCCCACACGAGACTTGCTCACTGTTGCCGTCAGTATTTGTCATTGTTGGATTCTAGGGATTTTGCCAAACTTGAAACAACAAATCTGGCTTACTTTTCTGTTCGTCACCAGATCCTACTGAAGCCTACCGGTTCAAACCACCGCGTTGTCTAGCGATTGTGGGCACTCTTAGTACGTGATCTTACATTGTCAGGTCGAGGTGGGCGGGGCGTTCTCTGGACCGTGGTATATTTATTAAGCACGACTAACCATTACAAAGTCTCTTTCAGAATATTCAGGATCACGACTCGGGTTGTCCGCCACCAGCACATCAGGGTCGACATGAGGGAGCTCAGGGGCCTCACGTTCTCCTAACACATCGCATAGCTAGCACGTTACTTGCATGTCGATTAACCCATCATGCACGTGTAGGTGAACTCGAAGTGCGATGCGATTATGAATATTTGACGATCGAATGTTAGGCGAACGTCAGAGCACTACATGTACATGTCTGTATTAGAACAACTGTATAAAAAATGGGTGTGATAAATAAGATGCGAATAGATAAGGTTGACCGTTGATTAGCATCACGGAAGCGCGGAACAATCAACGTTCATGCAACGGACCACCTGCGAGGAAGTTGGCAGTCATGTGTCGGGTGATCAACATTGTCGACCCGCAGCGCACCGAAATCCCAACACGGGGAAGGAAGGAGCGCTGCATGGCACATGGGTACCAACAACAGTCCAGAAGATCGTTGGGCTCGAATCCCGCAAAAGGATCTGCTAACGGTCCACACGTCTTGAAGCCGAAGAAGGTCTGTCCCAGTGGGCATAAGGAGTGGTATAACCGAGCATATCAGGTCCTTTCTCGGAATATGGTGGCGCATTCGATGATGTCGCAGGAGGTGACCCTTCTTTATCAAACTTTTTAGAGCGCTTTTTCAGGACACCCTCGCGAGGCTGCTGAGGTGGCCGTGGGTTATCATCTCCTCCCTTGTGATGGTTTGTCCTTCCGAACGTCCCGCTTCCCGCTGTTTGGAGCACGGCATTGTGGACGCTTGGATGTGTCGCTAGGAGGTGGTCTGGATGGAGAACCGCGTGAAGGTGCGAGCGACCACGCATGTATTGCCGGACTAGGCGCATGAATTTATGTATAGATGTCTCAGGTGGAAGTGGACACCCGCATTGCATATAAGGGACTTGATAACGGGTCTACGAGGGGTCATTGAAGTTTGTAAAGCCAACCCTAAACAATAGTTTTCTTACCTGCCATGCACGACAGGTATCGTCGAACGCCGAAGAAAGACGACTCTCTGCAACGTTCAGTTCGCTGAAACGGAGGTAAGAGGAACATGCGACACTCCAAAGGTAAACTGCTCACTGGTTGACGTAACGACCAACATACATCTCGCAATCAATCCCGTACCGGTTCGCCATGAGTTGGTGTGTATGCCACACCAGGTCGATATCCAGCGTCGGTACAGGCATCAAACTCAAATGCGCAGTCATCAAATCAAGGAAGCTATAATATTCCAATTTGTTGGCCATGACTCCTGATATGCAATCATAGATCAGAAACTCACGCATGGTATCGCACCACCGACTGCTCGAGAATTTCGACTTTGTCGTCTTCGCGAAATGCTCCGGGTTTTATCCAACCAAGCTCGTCCAGCTTCTGAGTAAAGAGACACTGACGGAGAACCTAACGGCAAGTTAGTCCGAGCAGCAACCCCGATAAGACAACTTACAGCGTCGACAAGGTCAATAGAAAAGAGGCTTCCATCGGTATACGCGCTCAGTATCCTCGAAACTCTAAGATTTGACGGCCGTTTGCAACGACGTCTAAAGGCGAATCGATGCACTCACAAAGCTTCTGGGTGACTACTTAGAACATTGGAAATTGCCTCCTTCAGCCGCTCTAAAGAATAGCCAACATACTCCTTGATCTCTTTGACCCAATCCAGCCGGGCCAGTCGCTCGTCCGATGTCGACGGTCTGGATCCGGCAAACTGAGCTGATCGTATCAACTGGCCCCGGATAACCTTTGCTTGCCGTGCATCCCGATTTCCGGAGGGAGCAAACAAACTGCCGCTGTAAAAGCCATGATGGTGAGTACATATCAACACTGCCACATTGAGACGTACGCGATGTAATGTTCGTGTCCCCCGTCTGGCTCTGTTAGGTCTCGCACAAACTTTGCCACTGCGAGGTTTTCTTTCGTAATTTTCAACCTGCACCCGGGAAGGGGACACATGGCAGAGAATTGTCCCTGAGTGAACCCAGTCCCATCGTCATTAATGGATGCTTTCGAGCGCTCAGCGTCATGTACCATTGGAAAAGAAACCACTCACGAACGTATACCTGTGTTCGGCACCGTGGACACTCCATCTCTTTATACATCTTTGTTGACATGGCCTCAAAAGGGTCAAAAGGTGTTCCCGTTTGCTTGTGCCAAGAGGTAGCTCTCGAACTGCTCGGTTTCTGGCGGACGATCTTGCCAATGTCCATCTAACGCGGTCTATCAATTGACTTCCTGCTGTCAGACGAGAATTCAACCTACCGACCCGACAACCAACATGTTGAGTAAACGCAATTCTTTGAGGATAACGAGACGTTCACAGTCTTCCGCGTACCAGCTGTGAGATCTCAACTGAGCCGATAACTCACAACGTAAAAGCTACCGATCATATACATACCAAGGGCTGAGCAGATAAGCGTGCCACACCATCCAAACATCAAGGGGAGGCAGATGTTTCGTGACGAATTTCTCGAGGGGGACAAACTGCAGAGCTCGCACCCATCGTTCAAATCTTCTTGCAGACAAACATATGAAGAGGCTAAGATAGCACGGTTGTCTGAGAAGAACACAAGACGTACCGATCGATGGCAAGGTGAACAAACCATCTCCATCTACCGTCCTTGTCCATTTTCATTGCGTACCCTGGTATTCGGCGGTCTTTGCAGTCTTCGACGGTTATTCTGAGGTTGTGGAATGCTCTGAGAAGTCGTAGGTATCCCTTTACCTGCTCCGGAGAAACGAGGGGTCCTGGTGTTTCCTGTGAGCCGATGACATAGGTAGGCTGTGGAGGTATATTTTTCGCGTCTGTCGGGTGAGACATTTGGTTGAAGTGGTCAGAAGTCAATGGCCAAAGGCAAGGACTAACCGCGGGGATATGGAAAGAAAATAGTATGTCCGTGAGACCGGCCTATATGTAGTCCTGAGAATCATGTTTGATCCCGCCTAGTGGAACACAAAATAGGTACTAACGAGATACTGCAGGAGCACTGCACTTGACCCATCTAGCAGGGGAGTAAGTTAGAAAAGCGGTACCCATTTCGGCAGTTAGATCAGCCTCGGAATCGGTCGCTAGGAACATGGCAAGGAGAGTGAGATCATTACTGTATGTGCTGGTGAACGACAATCAAGGTGGCACTGCAATTTTTTCGCCACCTCCGCGTATCAGTGGTAACTGTCGCACGGAGCTGCCAGTGTGACAAAAATAACTGCAGCTCTGTCAATGGGGTAGACTTTGTTACAATTAGTTGGGTGCGGGCTGCTGTTACAGGTCCTGTGCGTCCAAGTTGTTAAGTAAGCGCGTGCGGAATGTACGTCCACCTTGTTGAACTGAGGCGCGGTAAATACCGCATTCAACTAGCTGTCCACCAAGATCATTTATATATAAAGGACCCACAACAACGGACTACTGTTTGGCCATGCAGGGGAAGGAAATATTTATCAGGATCACGTCAGTACGAGAGTGGAAGGAGATGGATCCTGGGGCAGTGGCAGGACCGAGTATCAGACCGGAGGAGCGCTATGATGTAAGTTATGTAACGTGGATTGCGACTGGTCGCCTGGACTAGGACACCAATCACGGTTTTGGTACAAAGTCTGTGCATTAGGTGAAAGGTTGTGCTGAGCTGAGCTCCGACCGCGGCGAGCATTACATTCGATCAGCGGATGTCGATGATGCGTGATGCCTTCCCACTTGGAGAACCGATCGGCTCGCGACGGTGGATTTTACAGCAGACCCGCAACGGAAGGTTAACGCTGGGCTGAATAGAGAATCCACCAATATTGATAGTAATCGAGGCGCCTATGCGGGTGGATCATAATTTGCAGTAAATACAGCCGCCAGACGAGAAAAAGATATTCCTTCCAAACGTACCCGATGATCAAGACAGATAGGGCGCCAGCGCTGTCAGCCACGGGGGTGTGTGTCTACCAACTTGTTCGCCGAGCTGACCAGTTTAGGAAGTCTTCTGGGCAATGCTGATCAGACAAGCCTGAGGTCGTACGACGAGATCAGATTCATCAGGATGACGACTAAATAGGAGAAAGTTGCAAAAACAGCACTGGACACATCTAACTGGGCAGATATCAAAGAGAACAGAGCAACATCACCGCCTACTTACGAACGTACCAATCACAAACGGGTGCATCCATCTCACTTCTATGCAACCTCAGCCACGCAGCATGGATGGTATTCCCAACCCACCCCAGATCGATTGCTCAACTCTTAGCGCGTCTGCTCCGGACTTGTATCCATACGCGAAACTTCGGCATCACGTCTCCATTGTTTCACCTTCGTCCCTGGCAGCATGGGGACGAGCAGTTGGGCGTCGCGTCTGTCTTGGCTAGAGAGGCGAGCTGCGCCGTGGACATATGGTTTTAACTGTGTTTTTGGGTGTGGTGTGGGTCGAGGGAAATGAAGCAGTAGTCATAGAGTGAAGAAGGATGCAAGATAATCAGCCTCTACGTTTGTCTAGACAATCCACCTCGAATGAATGGCGAACGAACCTCGCTATTCGAGATTTCCTCGATTCCGGGCCCGACAAAGACGCGCACTTTCTCGTCGAGGAGTCTGTATTTTGCTGTTCCACGGATGACGAAGCGGCCTGGGGCGCCGGTGCGGAGACCGCCCGGGAGAGTGGCTTGGCGGGTGCCTGTGTGGGTTGTATTGAGGGTGGTGTTGGGGAGTTGGATCACGAGGTGGAAAGGACGGACGGACCTTTGTAGAAATCTTTGTTTCCTCTCTTTGGCGTCAGAGCGCGCCTCGAAGCTTTAGACAAACAAGCGAGAGTTGGGTGCATCGATTCTCTGTTTCGAACTGCGAGATCCTTCCTCTTGTCGGGGTGGTGAATGGAAGCGAAGGGATACTCGATATACTGTATAGGTGTGTCCAAGTCCAACTGTTCGACTCGGAGAAACGTATGCCGTACACTTTTCTTACGTACTCATGGCTTCAATTCCGAATTTTCACTCCTCCCTTCAATCTCGAGTAGACGCGCAATTACAGCAATGATTCCATAAAAATACATCCAAGGTGCAACGATACGTCGAGCTGGCCCCTGGGGTAAGCCCAGGTAAATCACTATAACTAGATAAGGCCGAAGGGCGTAACCGATTCCGAGAGAATATCAGGCGAAGCAAGGTGAAGCGTATAGAGCATGGGACTAGGACGAACAGGCAAGGCCAGGCGTAGCGTCAGCCATCATGGCACTCCCCTTTACACGCAACCACGCGGTTCGGTGGTCTACCTCAAGGCTCAGGCTGTTCAGCCTTAACACGAGCACCCAGCCGTTCCCTCAGCGTACGAAGGTCTTCTTCCAGGTCTTCCACATCCGCAGCGCTATCGTTGATGATGGCTTCTATCCCCTTTCAAATCGTCAGATTTTTAGCGACGCTCGTACATACCGACCAGACTCGGACTGCGCCGTTCTTACATGTTCTGCTAGGCTGAGCACAGGGGACGCTTTGGCCTCTACCGCTTCCCCCGTCGGCGAGAGGACCCTATCGGATTCTTTCCTGATGTCCTAGTTTGGAGGTCAGGTCAAACTTGAGGTACGGGTCGACGCGGATGCGTGCCATCTCAAGAACCGGTACGCACCTCTTCAACTTTGCTCTCCGATTCTGCCAGACGTTGTTGCTCAAGCTGAAGTCGAACATCTCTCGCTGAATCCTTTTTGAGTTGTGCAATTTCGCGATCTATCTGGACCGTGGTGTCAGTAGAGAGAGTGGTGGGAAGTCGATGGGAAGATGGCAGACTTCTTGTTGAGTTGACGCCTGTACAGACGAGATCGCAGGCCGAGATGCGGCAAATGCGGCAGTCATATTCTTGTGCAGTGGGTGACAGTTTAAGGGGACGGGGGAACAGAGTAACACTAGTTCTGTGGGATCCCCTCGGAACGAAGTAGGGTACGCTTTATCCCCCATCAGGACGTACGACTCGTCATAATTAGCTCATGTCATGGGGATACCTGGACACGTACGTACGAGGAGTTCGCAGCGATGGATGCGGGTAACATCGTCACGGTGTAGCAGGTTCCCCGTTCAGGCCAGTTCTGATCCGATCCCGAGAATGAGCAAAGAATTTAGCGTTGATGATCTTATTTGGGACATCGCAGACCGGTACGGTCGGGATGGGGTCCGAGAGCGGTCTTAAGCACATCCGAGGTAAGATCGCGAGAAGTGCGTGGTATCCGGGTCAACGATAATACAACAAGGACAACAAGAACGACAAGTACAACAAGTACAACACGCACGCCACCGTGCTCTGCGGGTAGGAAGGTAGTGCTCCTGCAATGCAATGCGCTATGAAAGATCTCTAGTTGGGCCCGATGAATTGATACAATATCCGCCTGACCAGACCAGAAAGATGTTGTGGTTCGTTCTGCAGGACTTGAAGTCAGAGAGAACGAGTCATTAACTGTGAGGAGTGAAAGTACCTGGTATATGCTCTGAAAAACGGTGATCAGAGTCTGTGGAACGCGTATTCGAAGGAGACTCACCATAACCATGCCCATTCCGATGGCCGTCAGCTGCTTTCGTGAGTATTCGGGTACACTGGTTGGTATCGACCACCACTCACAAACATTTCTCCAAAGTCTCCGGTCTTAAAGACCCATCCCTTCCCCCGAGCCGTCAACCAGGCACTCTCCAAACTCTTGGGTAATACATACATCGCCAACTCTCCGCGTCTCCTTTTCTCCTCCACAAAGAGGGACAATGCGCCAAAAAAGCCGCCTATCGCGTAGGAGTACTTAGAACCAAGTAATTTAAATATTACCTGCGGGATCTTCAACATTTTTTGGGATGAAACAATGGCATGCATATGATGCTTGAAACAAAACCATGCTGCGAGTACCAAGTTCAGGTTGTCAAGACACCACGCGACACCATTTTTGGAAACACAACATGCTCACATTGGAACGCGGCTATGAACGTTGCCAGGAACGCTGAGCTCCGAATTGTACCCAAGCTTGCTCGAGCAAGCATCCTCAACGGATTTGAGAGAAATGCTGACCGCTTGAACAACACCATCGGTATGAAATGCAACGCGCCGTAAATGGGGAAGGCCCATTTGAACACAACCCATAATCGTGGCAAAGGAACGGCCATGCAGGACTCCACCCACGGGTGCACAGCCCCGCATGGTGGGTATGGTGGGCCAAAGTTGGGTGGCGTGGAAGTTGCGAGGGCTTTTCTTGCTAGGATGGCTGTCCGGTTGACGGGGATGAGGTCCTGAAAATGAACGTAAGATCATGACGACGGAGAGAAGATAAGCGCCGCACCTCTCGTCGAAGTATTTTGTCGAGATCTCCGACGTTGAAAGTCCCAGTGCGGTTTATGTCTCGCACCATCTCGACGGCTGGAACAGGAGCCCCAGATGCCGTAACAAGCCTAGGGGGTGGTCAGAACAATACATGTATGTCCATGGAGGTTATCGCCCACCATGTCGTATAAGATCTTGGAAGTGTTTCAGGGCGAGAAAAGAGCGCATATGCGATCTGAGCACAACTATAGAATGTTGACGGGTCGTGTGCTCTCAACTCTGGAATGAAAGCGTACCATAAGCAAAACACAAGTACATCGCCATTGGGGAGATGGATCCCTCGTTTGGACGTGAACGCGGTATAGGACCCTTGAAGCCCACTGCAACGGCATCAGGTAAGCCAGTCAAACGCGATCTCAACTCATCTCACCGAACAAATAGCTGCTGGGCGATGGTCACCCTACGTGACCGTTTCTCAAACATCACTGCCACACCTCCTGCGATGGCGCCGGCTACCACTGCGTGCCACCGACGTGTTTTCTTGCGCACCCACAGTTGGTGGGCTTGGGCAGAAAGAGAAAGCCGTGGCTGTCGTTCAGAAACCGGAGTTTCTAGGGGTGTTGCGGACTTGGGTTCATCTTCAAAGTCATCAAATGGTGAGGGGAGTGGGTTGGAGGGTTGGACAGGGAGAAGGATGGGAAGTGCGTTGAGGATTGCTTTGTATAATGTCACGAACGAGCCTGTCAGCGCGTTCAGCTCGGTATTCACGTTATTCAATTGTGTACAGAGTGGTAGAGCGCACCTAACATGGCAGCGAACCGATATGAATCCTTCCCAAAGATAGCATGGCGAATTAGCGCGAACCGCATCTCCCTTGAGCGGAAGCGCAGTACAGTTCAGACATGGAGATGGTTTGGAAAGATATGAAGCCCACCGTGGCACCTTGCCAAAGCGGAGAGTCGCCAGTACGACGTTCAGGCTGGCTCGTATAGCGAAAGCAATTGCACCAGCCCCTGCAAACGCAAGAAAGCAAGTTACAACCGAGGCGAAATGGTGGGGATGAGGATTCAGGATGCTTACTCATTCCTCCTCGCCCCGCGTGCTCGATACATTCCCAAATGTCTTCCAGCTCAACTGCTTGTTCTCCTCTATCGCGCCAAATAATCTTCTGAGCCTCTTTCAGGCGTTCTTGGTGATTTGCAAGGGCGACGAGGTTTTCGAAAGACGCTACAGCACGACGTGGTGTGAACCGGATGTAGGATGGTACCCTGGACAATGGTCTTGAATTTTCATCTGCGCTGGTCGTTTCTTCAACGGGCGACATAGTGGTGAGTACAACAAATGGGTGTGAACGAATAGCTTGGGCCTTGGCAGTTGATTTTCCACCCGCGACCAAGATCCAAATCAGAATCCCACTGAGCTTGATGCGTCGGATCAAAGCATGAATTACATAAAATCTTATGTAGTACCCCACTTTGTCGGTCAATTATTTGGGGTTCAATCGAGCAATTCCTCGTAGCATTATTGAGCGTCATACGTCTCTGATACTTAACGCTGCGAGTGTGGCGGTCACAGGGACTCGTATCATCGCCTCTTTTGCCGCCAATCGGTATGTACATTGTAGCCAGCGAATTTTGGAAAAAATCAGGAGGTAATTCCTCGCTCCCTGTCTCTCCATGCCACATCTTCGTTGCTTTCCTTGGCGTTGTCTGCCTCCCATTAGTGATCTTAACGCTGTTTGTTTAATTCATTTGAGCTCTCTACTCTACGTCAAGAGCGATTTATTTCGCTGGCTACACCGCTCATCGTGTTATCTGGCCGAGAGCGATTAAAACGTCACTGCTGGGGATGACCCATCGAACCATTCAAATTCAAATTAGTACGCGTCTGCTGCATTTGTGACAAGGATTTAATCTGGTCCATCGTACAACATGATATTATTGTCAATGAAGAATCTAAAGAAAGAATGCTATCAGCGTAAGCCCTTGTTGTGGAGATTGTCAAAGCATCAGACTAAAAATATTGATTCCGGATAGACAGTTTCCTCAGCGAACGGATTCTCCGTTGAGGGAGTCTGTTTTGTCATCGCGTGAACTGATCGGAATGAAACTCACCCTAACGATTCTTAAAGTAGTCGAGGAGGACATGGAGTCCCTCGCTTTCGATACCGTAGTCCTTGACAACAACGCAGGTGCATCTAACAACCTTGCGAGGGTTGCCCTCCTTGTCAATCTTGCAAAGACCAGCCCAAGTGCCAAGGACCTTGCCATCGCCGACTTTGATGAGGTTGATTTTGTGCTCGGCGCACAGCGCCTCGATGAGTTTGATGTACTCGGCCTCAGTGCAAGTCTCGACGAGCACACACAAGTGGGCCTGGCGTTTGTCCAGGGCCTTGGCGCACTCACGAAGACCACGAGCGAGACCGTCGTGAACAAGGGCGTTCTTCAGAACTTCCTGCCAGAAAAAAATGCACATCAATGATGGTTCTCGTCCATTTGACGCAGGAATCACACCTGAAGAGCGTCCTCGACGGACATTTTGCCCTTGGGGGCCTCGGCAGAGACCTCGACTTCAGCAGCCACGGCCTCGACTTGAATTTCATCTCCAGCGTCAGACATCCTGGTTTGTCGAGATCAGAATAACCTGCTCGATTGCCCAGTGCTCCATCCGTCACATACTTTTGTTATGTTTCGGAAATGTCTTCGTCCGCTCTCGTTGATGTGAGGAAAATTAAAGTTCACGAGATCAACAAGGTTATCTGAAATTTTAAATGTCCGCTCGGAGTTCCGCGACCATCAGGTGCCGATGGCTCGAGCCCCGCACAATCTCGCGATCTTGTCTCTTTCCGTTTCTCCTGATGCCGCCGCTTTGTCCTATATATGTAATGGCCGTGACGGTACAACCTGCTTTTGGGACCTGAAGACGGACGCCCCAGTTGGTCGACACGCGAGAGCTACGATCCCTCAACTGTAGAAGGAGCCAAATCTAGTAAGTGCTCACTGACGAGGGGTAAACGGGGGCCAGCATCGTGACCACCTCTCATAGCACCGCTCAATCCCAAAGGCGGGACGTATGCTGGAACGAGTGGGTCGGGTAATGTCAACGTATTTTGCAAGCTCGTATTCGTTCGGTACCCGTCAGGCGGTTCTGTCAACTGGTAGAAATAACCATGGCATGGCATGTGCACACGTAAGTCTTATTCTCCTTTTCCATTTCTTGTAGATAGGGTTTAGTTAATACTTTGGGTGTTGACCTCTGCTGACTGAAACTGTAACCTCTAGACGGTAGAAGGATAGCCCTCTCTGCGGACACCGGACAGGTGTTCACCTTCGGCCTTGAATCAGGGTCCTTGACCACTACTTGTTCATCACACGCTATGGCCGTCCACTCTCTGGCGTGGTCATACAACGGACAAGTCAGTTACAGAGCTTCTATCCTGATTGGTTGGTTGATCACTCACACTCACTCCTCGCGGCATCGGACGACAAGCGACTCATTTTACATGATGTCCGTTCGACAGCCTCTGGAGAACCGGGCTCTGGTGCGGTTGCAACCCTGACGGGTCACTCATCGTGGATATCAAGCACGGACATATCCTCCGACAGTCGTCTCGCATAATCGCATCTTGTGCATACTATTACAGCTCCGCCGACAAAAGTATCAAAGTCTGGGACCTCGCTGCACGCGCAGCGGTTTCTACTATCCAAGAGTCAGGTGAGGTGTGGAGGGTTGCCTGGCGCCCCAAGCCCGCTCCCGCTGGGCCCCCTGGCGCGTTTGTTGGCGGCGGGTAAGATGAACACGTCAGGTGGTGGAGGTCCGCGGCATCTGGCGCTTAAGTATCTCATTCAAACAGGTTTTTTGGTGATGTTTGTGGCCATACTGACAGCCTCAGTTAATGCTGCATGATGAATACACTTGCATGAACTACGGCTGGCTATTAATGAATGTAAACTTCTTTCGGACCACTTTCCAGCTCCTCAATTCCACTGACGTAGGCCCCTGATTCTTCCTCGGTCAGACGCTCGCGCTTCCACATGTCCGTCAGTTGTCCCGCAGTATACGGTGCCCACTGGTGGTTGAGGCTGACGGTCATGACATCCCGAGTCGCCACCTTTTGGTAAACGTCTGTGGGATCGTTCGTGTGGTGTAACAGGAAAGCGGTGTAAGCTCTGTCATCGTCGATCTTGCCTCCGATGTCATAATCCAAGATCCCGATTGATAGTCCCGCGTTTGGTGGAGCCCAGTCGTAGTGATACATGGCATGCAGGTCCGAGTCAGAACCCAACACCTCCACAGTCACATCCTGCAATGACGAGGCGGACAAGGTGAAGCGACTTGCACCCTTGGGATCCTGCACAACCTTCCAGACCTTCCTCCACGCAACCTTGATGCGGAGACCATGGTTCGTCAATGTGAACAACTTGTCTCCTGCTTGGTACTGCCTCTGCATCGTCTTCAGATCTCCAACCCAAGCAAATCCGCGTGTGACGTCTTCGTCACTTGAGGATCCGGGGTAGCATTCCGGCCCTGCTGCAAGGGCGGAATTGTACGGGGAAGCCTCGCCAGCCCAAGAGAATACCTCCCAGCTGTCGTTGCTCGCAATGATAGCCTGCAGGAGACGCGAGAACGCACGACGGCCCTCGCCGTATGCAATAGTGAGGCTTACGTCGAGGATACCGACCATAGAATATGCCATGTCCTCGATGCGCGTTGTCTTCCGATGCGACATCCATGACAGCCTTTGTCTCAAGCTGAACCCCCACATTCCCGGCTCGAAGTAACAGAGATCGAGGACAGGGATACGTAAGATCTTTGATATTGTCATCATGAGCCCGTCTGGGTAGTCTCGTTTGTCATTGGGATCTTTGGTGAGAGGCGTCCAGTCTCTCTTGTAGAATTTGATCTGCTTGGGAGCTAGGAGCTCCTGTAGCGTCCACCCGCGGGTGAACCACTCATCGTCTCCCAGTGCCTCGGGCGTCGAGGTATTACGGAGGTATACGATGCAGACGTACGATTCCCTGTACCATCTGAACATCGACCTGATGGATTCGTCAAGCTCAGCGCTGCTCGTCTTGTCAATGCAGCACGTGTCCGACCAGACGAATTCACAGCCATACTCCCTCGCCTTGTCACAAAACATCATCAATTTCTGGTATCCAGGCCCGGACCCACCGATGTCGTTGCTGAATTGTTGGAACGTAGGCTCCCCGACGTCAAACCAGCGGTGAGAGAGGATGGCGTATCTGACTATGGATCTGACGAAGTCCTTGAGGCTCTCCGCTGGTTGCCAAGAACTCCTGGCCCTCTTGATTTCTTCGTCTGAAACCTGGTCGATGATTGGTTTGAAATGCTGTCTGACGGTGGATCTGTCCACGAACTGCATTGTGGCGAGACGCAGGAGACGGATGGGTATGTTATTGAAGATGAAGTCATCGAAAACTTCGTTGAGTAGGGCTCGTTGTTTGTCCATGTCTGCTAGTCGTCAGCATTTCAGTAAGAAGGGAGTCGTGCCGCCAGCTATTGAACACTTACTGACTAACTATTGTAGGCGCTGTGAGTGGGTAGCGGGAGGGACCGCATTCTCGTGTCCAGAATTGTCAGAAGACACTACCCCGTATGGAATGCATTAGGTACTAGGATCAGTGATAATCGATAATCGATCAGTGTTCGAGATGGAGGCATGCCCACTGATTGATGATGGCGTCATGGGGATGCAGTCCTTCCCTGAGCCCAGCATGCAAGAACGCGCTAAAGAGTACGCATTTCACGCCTGGCTGAGTGATAACCGTCTTACCTGAGGCTACAGCCCCAAGGGAGTGGCTAGTCGTCACCCATTTGAGTACAGGACACAATCAGGGAAATTATCGAGCCTTGACTGGTGACCCTTGACCTTCCTGATAAAGGTTCCTTGGAGTTCCTAGCAACATCAAACAATCTCCTGTACTTTCGAGCGAGGACGGAACGAGGCAAGGGCGGCTCACCAACCAAACCGACGATAGCGCGCATTCGCTGATTGGGATAAATGCCATTGGTTGCCCTAGGGACGAAGGAGATTTCCTGCTCGACAAAGGAGGCTGTTTTTCAGGGATGCGATGACAGCGAGTCGACATTTACAATGCCTCCAGCTCTCCCATCCAAAAACGTACATATGTGTTACCTTGTCGCCATTGCTCCTCAGCCACAGCTATATGAAAAAAGGAGAATATCAATCTGCGACAAGTTGACAATTGGAGGGTCCTTGGGGCTCGGGTCAAATTGGTGCAGGTGTCATGGCATGCCGACAGCCTGACTTGTTGCCTTTGATCATGGGCGGACACGGATACATAGGGTGGGGTTGGCCGAGAGCACATAGGTCCTACCTTTCTACTGCGCTGCTTCTTAGGTATCAGTTCTGACTTCCATGGCAAATGGCGGAGGGTGATGGCATCATTGGAATCTCGTACAGCCGAACTCAAGTACTCACCACTATACACCTGTGAACTACGTTTCAACCATAGCGAATTGTTCAAATTAACGTCCGATCGTCAATGCAAGTCTCGTGATGATCTCGTCGACATAAATAAAACAAGAAAAGAAAAACATCAGCTCTGATACATGAAATACTCTGTCCCATACAGTGCCGCACATCCAGCCGCTCCGCCGCTCATTGCAAGCGTGAGTGGATGTCTTGGGGCTCGGAGTGACTTTCTAAGATGAAGGAGAAGATACGTCAATGACCAAGCTATGATGTAGCGCGTGAAGGTAGAATCAGGTTAGCCGTTGCTGCCTGAAGAGATAGAGAGGTGACACGCCGCGACGCACCAGTCGTGATTCCACTTCCATTTCTCTCGTCTCCCGTGGATAGAACGTATGCTGCACCTCCGAACACGATAGAAAATCCGACGCGGTGGAGGTACGGTGGGAAGTACACATTTGGTCGCAGAAGAGTGGGTGGAAAAAACGCTGAGACGGCAACTGTGGGTCACCAACGAGATCACATTTGTTCATGAGTCCGTACTGGTCCTCCCAGTCAGTAAAGAGCACTCACAAAGTGAACTCAGCGCAAGTGCGGGTGCTCTTTAGACTCCATGGTCAGATGCAGATACAGACGGTGAGGAGATGTGGACTAAACTTGGATTGGGCGTATGGTTGGAAGTGCGAAAATACTGCTGTTGCGTTGGTGTGACCGTTTGGACTTGACGCTTCCTGGGAATCAGTCATGGTGATAATTCGACCAGCTGGGCTAGCAGAGGGTCGCAGGTCGTTCTTGCCAAGTTGGTGGTTATAGAATTGAAGTCCTGGTCAAGAGTATCTTTCCCTGAGAAACTTTCCATCATCCTTAGCGGCAGCAGGCCAAGGCGAGCACACGTTTATGCAAGAGTGTAATATCTTTGAAGTTCGAATTCCAGATACCAGTGTCATTGATAAAATTACCGATGAAGTAGTTATTAAAACCTGTAACAATGCATAGGAAAGTGCAAACAACAGAGGAAACTATAGGAGTGCATATTATGGAAACAGGAATGCGACATCAAACTCGTGATAGCTAGAACTGTGAATGGAGAAGCGTTGGTGGTCGATTTAAACAAGGGATGCATGTGTGACGAAGATGATATGTAGGGTGTCCCAAGCGAGATGATGGAATGCAAAAGGTCGGAGCGCACACGGGATTTGGTTTGCGCATATGATTATACTTACCTGACGAACGAAAGACGGAGTAGGGGTGATACTTTATGAAAGGGGCACCTGGCTTTTGATGTCGGATTTGTGGTTTGCGGAGAGGAATTGCAGGAGGGCGTCGTTCACTTCCTTGGCATGGGTAACTGTAACATCGTGACCTCCATCCTCGATCGTTACAAGCTTGGCTTGGGGAACAAGAGCTTGGATCTTGGACGCATATTTATAGGGAACAGTTTTGTCCACCGTGCCCTATGCATCATCAATACCCATTGGGCGCACGATAGAGAGCAGGATACGTACATGTATCAGGAGTACCTGATTGTTGGAATTGGCGAGCGCGACAAAAGCGCGGGTGAGTCCGCGAATGGGACCATCTCGGAGAGAGGATGCAACAGCAGCATTATAGTATGGGAGGTGCGCAGACTGAACTCGGACGATCTATTCTTGGGTCGGTAGGGCAGCTTGATGGCAAGGTGAAATGACTCTTACCTCCTGAATTGGATTAACAGATTCCAGTTCGGAGGAGCTCGAAGAGTTCGCGAGGCTTCGCATGTAGTGCTGTTGATCATTAGAGATCGCTCCATTACGTAGTAAGAACCTCTGTACCTGGAATGGTGGAAGAGATGATACACTTTGTACCAACGGAGATGACATGAATTTCGCAGTCCGTGAAATATCTGTGGACTATTTGAGACAGTGTGAGATATCTGATCGTCAGAGAGCAAATGTAAAATGATATACCTCAATTATACCGGCGGATGCAACAAGAGCAACTTTCCCATTGACCAAGCGAGGGAACTGAACTGCGAACGCAGTTGCAATGCCACCACCCTTCGATGATAGTCAGCTTTCAGCACCAACTATTTATGAGTGATGTACCATGGAAAGACCGACAACATACGCATCATCCCATCTGATGTTCTGCATGAGGAGAGCAAGTTGCGTCGTATGAAGCGAAACATCGTAGGTTGTCTGGGGCGCATCAGAATAGCCCCGGCCGTAGAGATCTGCGCCATCGATAAACATAAGTGGTGTAAAAAGTTGCCATGGCATAGTTACCGTAGAGGAGGACGCGATAGCCATGCGACGCAAGGACGGGCGCCACGTCTTTCCAGACGATTGCGGGGATGGAGAGCCCATGAATGAGGACAACCTAAAGGGTACGGTCACCAAAAACGTGTATATATTATATTAATATTGTGCTCGAACCTTTGGGCCGTTCTCTGGTCCTATGATCCAATACCGCGTCTGTGGCTCCCCTCGTTAGTCGCCGCCAGTGTTGCAGATTAGATCATACTAATGGACTCACTCTGCCATGTGGGAGGGTGACATACGCTCCGCCATCATAGTAATCCTCTGGATAAACTGACCACGAAGAGCATGAACTTGGAAGGCTCGAAAGCGAGGTGTGGATGACGGGCGGTAATGGTGGGTAGGGGAAACCGGTTATGAGATATGCAGTAAAGAACAGCGGAGGGAGTACCAGGAGCGACAGGACCAGCCGGTGCATCGATGAACTCGTGACCAACATGTTGTGGAGGATATTTACAAATTGGATAAAGGCGGGTACGAAGACGCACGACGGATGCCACAGATATTATAAGTGATTGTACGCACTGCTGTCACCGCAATACGAAACCGAGACACGAGTCTCTGACAACCGACACCGGAAACAAAATAGGGAGATAGCCACCCCAAAAACGGACGGTCACATGACCAAGCTGAGAAAACTCCCTATCACGTGACTACAACCGCGCGTTTGAGTTGGCGTTATTTGGTCCAAGGGCTTCTTGTTTGGCTTTTTGATTTCGCCCTCCATTATTCGACGAGCTCATCGTCGGCCACGACGACGACGAACGACCTTTGACGACCTGCCCACTCCCTGACGATGAGCCAGGACTACCCACCACTTGCACTCGACGACCTTGTCCATATCATGTCGCCCTCTCCGGCGCCACAAGCTTCCTTAGAGGACTCCGTTGTTCCCCTCCGCACCAAGAGCTCGTCGTCTCCTGAACCCGTTCAGGAATTTGACACCATTGAAATGCGCAAGAAGGTCGCTGAACTGCGCTACGTGGATAACGGGAACTCTGAGCTGAATCCACGGGAGAAAGAGCTAGCCGAAATGGTACGCACAGCTCGTGTTATCTCGCTGTCACGTGTATATGAACCCAAAGGCTTTGCTTAGGTTTTGAGACTGACGGGTGTAGTTAGGCCAAACTCCGAACAACTTGTCAGACAGGCCGAGATGATATCCGCATTGACTCAACAGAGAGATCTATTGATACACCAAGCTGAGGAACAGCGCCTGAGATGGAACTCTGAGAAAGACGGTTGGGCTAGGATGGCAGAGGCTCTGATCGCCCAGAAAGCTAAGAGCCGATCAAATGCAGACAGAGAAGAGGTGAGTTTGTTGTTCCCTCTCGGCTCCATTTCTTGGATATGCGTTGCTGCTTGCATCAGATGTGATCCCGTGCGATAATTCTTAGCATTTTCATCATATGCAACCGAATTCCTACTGGGCACTTCTGACCACCCCCATAGGACGCAGAACGTCTTCATGCTGCAATTGAGGCTGACAACAGGGGCCTTCGCCAACGGGTGAATAAAGTTCGGATAGCAGATAACATCATTATTCTGATTCTGATTTGTAGCTCAACGAAACGCAATCTCGCTTACAAATGCTCGAGTCTGAGCTAACCCGCCTACGACCCCTACTACTGATGCAGCCCTTGGTTTCAAGCTCGTCACTACCCCCACCTACTTCAAAACCGAAGCAACAACAAACTCGGAGACGGAAGAAAGACGCTGTCCCACCCACCGTTACCGAAGACGAGGAGCGGGGTGCTAGCGATGAGGACGTCCCTTCTACCACTTTAGACTCCGTTGACACACCAGCACGGGCCCCGTATACTCAAATGACTCCGAGAACGAAGTCACGCAGACCAGAGGCAGTAAACAATATCCAGCCCCAATTCGCCTTCACGAACCAGCACAAACGGCGTTCTTCGCAGAAAGCTGTTTCCCGGGGGTTCAGTGCCGATGCTAGGGCAGAACATCTCCTTTTGGCAGCCCGCAAGGTGGGCAAACAGCGTGCCGGAATAATGTCCGGAATGTTGCAACAGCTGGAGGAACGAGAACGAGAACGGCGACGAGAAGATTCGGCCGCTACCGCCGTCGCGACGACCCCAAAGACCCCTAAACGCATCGCGCCACATCCTGGATATCCGCTCGAGGGCGGGTACGTCTACATGAATAGCCCCGTGCGACCAGGGCCTGGGATACACCCAGTTCCTGTTCTCATACCAGCGTATCCTCACCATCTTCTACAAACTCCCAGTTCGTCAACTACCGCCGCTTCAGCTGCTTCCTCGGCGCAGCGATCTACACAAAAGCATGATACACGGGTACAGAACCCGCCGACACCTCTTGACTCACTCTTGAGTGCTGCACGGTCTATGATGCACGATGATGATGAGGAGGAGGAGGAGGAAGAGGAGGGCGAACCCGGCAAGACGATAGGCACGCGCCGTTCACGTCCCAACGACATGCCTGAAAGCCCTGTGCCTAAGCGGCGGAAGATTGCGGCGCGAGGCGACAAGTTGACCGCAACACGGGAGCCTCCGGGCGCACCCACGACTAGTGCACCTGTCACGAGCACACTCGGGGTCACGAACGCAGCTGTGGGTAGAGTCAAGTCGGCTTTGGACGTGCTGGCCGACCAGGCTGCTGCATTCAGTTCACAGGAGCAGTCTGTTGCGCAACTGCAACCGCAGACTAAGGGCAAGGGCAAAGAGAAAGCCGATGCCCCAGAGACATCTGGTCAGGTTCCTACACCTAGAGAGAGGGCGAAATCCCGCCGCAAGGAACCTGAAGCAGAAGTAACATCGTATGCTACACCGACTTCGAGATCTAAAACACCTCGGTCGGACTCGGGGGCACAGCAGCGAGGCGGACCCACTCCAGAAGTTCCAGCAGATCCCGGCGGACAAAGGAGCAGTGCAACGGATCCCTCATCAGGAACTACTGATTCGATATCGGCTGTTCAATCTGATCAGGTCATACAGACCCCTTCGAAGGAGACACAGACTTCCCAGACACCGCAAACGACCCCCACCCAAGTTGATAACTCCACGGACGCGACTCCCAAGCAGATATTACCCAATCCCACTACATCCTATTCTCGTGCTCAAAGCGAAGTCGTTACGGGGGGCATCCACACCCCAGTTGTTCAACCCAACCCCACCTCCGTTCATTACAGAGCATCATCGGTCTCTGCTAGTGCAAGTCACGAGGAGTCACCATCTGCCGCACCAGCTCGAGGCCGCTCTGAAACTGCCCCAGTTGTTCCACAGGGGGCCAGTGAGAATGGTGCATCAGGTGCAGGATCCTCCACCGCGTTGGCGAAAAATAAGGACCTTGCGAGAGTTTCAGGTCAGGATGCACCCACGACAAAGCGACAGCGGAGTCCTTATATCAAATGGAGCAAAGAGGAGGATGTTCTGCTCGCACAGGTATGTTGCCTTGCCTTCACGGCAATATGCGAAATGTTCACGCAAGTTTAGGCGGTAGCAAAGTATGGCCAGAAATGGGACCTCGTCCAGAAAGCTCTGCCGTCAAGAGGATACCACCAAGTTCGTCAGCGATGGTTGCGAAAACTGGGTGAGTTCCCTTCACTGTCCCAACGTTCGTCCACTGACAGATTATTTCAGGGGTATTTGATAGCAAGCCAGATCTTTCCTCGTTCCAGACTGCGGTTTACCCTTCCACTTCACGGGTTACTGGAGATTCGGGGAATTCGGAGCCACCGCCAAATCCCAAGTTGGGCCTGGCTCCTCTCAGCAGCGAGCTTGCATTTTCTTTATTGTTGTCGGGTCGGGGAGAAAGTCGACCGCCCACGTCGTGATTTTGGATGATATTACATGCTTGATCTTATTACTATATGGTATGGTTTCTGTTTCTTGGACTTGTTGGAACATTGTGGCTATTAGAACATTAATGTCTTGGTTAAATTAATGTATTAATTTCCATCGGTAGCGACCAGGGCACGAGCGCACATGTAAACCCCCACGACGACCAAATGCCCTGGGCAACCGCGGTTTACATAATCCCGAACGTTTTTACCAAATTACCATAGTAGAAGACAGTTGTTCCTTCCTTATTGTCCCCCGGGCCCATGGATGGCATGTGCCATTACTTGGAAATACCCATGCCTACCCAACATCCTTTTTCCGCAGACCCCGGCGGGGATCCTGTATATAAGTAGCCAATTGTTCAACAGGTTGGGTGCCTTTACATTCGTTGAAGTCCAGCTTAACGTTTATCGTTCATCAATCCAGCCATGGCTGGCGCCGTAGCACAATTCGTAGCTTTGGGATACGGCCTCGCAGCTGCGACCATAAACAACACCGCTCCTCCACTTGACTTCCCTCAGGCTTTACAACAATCATGGGCACAATATTCGCCTTGGTTTCCCGCAGCGACCTATGAACCTCCTCCAGCAGGCTGCAATGTTGTTCAAGTAAGCTTTGAAGTGCTCTGTTGTTCCCTCAGTACACCACCTGATCACCAGCACCCTCCCCCAGGTAAACCTGGTAGGGCGCATATTCCGCTGAGACACAAATAGATCTAACGGTGGACCGGATTTCAGCTACAACGTCACGGAGCACGCTACCCAGAGAAGGCAGCTGGAAAAGCCATCAAAAAGAGCGTGAAGAAACTAAAGCGTGCCAAGAAATTCAAAGATGCCCCCCTCAAGTTTGTAAAAGACTACAAATATGCTTTGGGTGTCGACGATCTTGTTCCTTTCGGAGCCGCGCAGTATGTCCGCCCCTCCCTCGTTTTCGATTTGCTCACTCGTTTCGTGAGTTAGGTCGTTCGATGCAGGTCAACAACACTTTGGTCGCTATGCAGGCCTTGTCAACGAAGACATGCTTCCGTTTGTGCGGGCTTCGGAATCAGGGCGTGTGATTGATTCTGCGGGGAATTGGACAGCTGGTTGGGAAATTCGACAAGTCCAGTTTTAGCGCCACCTTCTAATTCATTTCACAGGCTTTGCGCACGCGAGCGACCAACGATATGTACCAGCGCTGTCGGTCATCATCTCTCAGTCGGTTAGTCGACGTTGTGTCTCTCAGCCCGCGAAACCCTTCTCACCGACAGCTGTAGACGAACGATACTCTAGATGATAAGATGTGTCCTCAAGTCGGCTCGTCTGCTCAGGAGACCGGAGATTGGGTAGACGTTTTCGCACCAACGATCGCCGATCGCATTAACTCCGAAGCTCCCGGTGCAAAACTGAAGAAGAAAGACATCGTGAATCTCATGTCTTTGTGCCCCTTTGATACGGTTGCATACGAGGCTCCCAGTCCATGGTGCGACATATTCACCTCTGATGAGTGGGCGTCCTATGAGTATTATGGCGACCTCACCGATTACTACGGGAATGGGTAAGATAGATAATCAGACGTTCTCCCATGTACCATTGAATACGTATTTTTTTTCAAGGTACGGCCAGAGTCTCGGGCGTGTCCAAGGCGTGGGTTATGTCAACGAACTACTAGCACGCTTAACTGGCCAACCAGTCCAGGACGAAACACAAACCAACCACACCCTCGATGCTTCACCCCTGACGTTCCCTCTCGACAAAACGTTCTACGCCGACTTCACTCACGACAACCAGATGATCTCTATATATAGCGCCCTTGGTTTGTTCGTCCAACCACACGACCTTGATACTAAACACCTGGACACCGAGCGGACCTGGTTCGATTCCAAGATGGTGCCGTTCTCGGCACGGATGATCACTGAAAAGCTCGAGTGCAGCGTGAACGGAAGGCGTGGAGAGTACGTCCGGATTCTCGTCAACGACGCTTTGCAACCCCTGGAGTTTTGCGGTGCTACCGGGAATGGTCTTTGCACTCTTGCCAACTTTGTCGAGAGTCAGTCTTATGCAAGAAATAACGGGGAGGGAGATTGGGCTCGTTGTTTCGCTTAGGAGAGAGAAGGGAAAATGTCGTCGTGCTAAGAAAATTAGTTAGTTGGATCATCCCCCAATGTGACCGTGCGTGTGTTCAAATGCTCAACGGTTCTGTAATGCCACAAGTATATCCTGGCGGCCGAAGTGCTTGCAATGGACTTTGTGGCAAGCAATCTGTCGGAAAGCGTAGGGTTCGGAATATTCCTTGGCCCCTAGGGCAGCGATGCATGCTTGCGTTTTCCACAACAACTCACCAAGGGAGCGATTCATGCCAAGCAAGCACTCAGATAGACCTATAAAAGGTTACCAAATGCCATCGTACTGAAAACGAAAGTATACGTGCTGTATGTAGATTGATGAAAGTGCATAACGTTACATAGATAGAACCAACTATATCTGATATCACTGCAGTTGTATGTAGATGAGGTAATCGTGAAAAGTGCCAATGGAAAGATGCGGGGGGTGAAGGATTGGAAGTTAGCAAGCGGGTGCCCATTGATGTTAATGCGAGTCCATGAGATACGTATACAAAAAAAAACACACTTTGCGTCCATTACCGCCACAAGAGAAACAGCGAGAATGAGGAAGTCAGTTTCAAAAGAAAACAGGATCACCGCTCGGGCAGTAACATCAGTTCCGTGCCTGTTTTGTCTGGAGATCCGGGTTCAGAGGGTAGGGGAGCACCATCAAGGTCGAACTGCAGCTCTGTTTGAGATCGCGAGCCTTGTTCTGATGCGGTGCGATCGTCTTCAGTCATTGGAAGCGGCGATGCGGAAACGAGACGATCAAAAAAGTTGAGATCGAACGGGTTACCCGCTGTGTAGAAGCTCTCTTGTGGCGACGACGAAGTGGTGCCTCGTGCAGTAGGAATAGATGATCCGCACGTCACGTTAGATGCAAAGAAGGTGTAGATATAGGATAGCGATGTGCTCTCGGCCGTAGGACCCGATGGTTGACCATGCCAATACCTCGGTCCTTGGGGACACAAAGGCACATGTGAGGTATATTGCGGAGAAAAGAGCCCTTCGGCGGCGGCTTGGCAGGGCTTATAACGAGTTCCAAGCGTATTACCACTATTCAAGGATCAGAGCTGGAATGAGTAAGCAAACGACTGTGCTTACCATATTGCGCAGCCTACGCCTTCGCGGAGGCATCCGCAAGCGCTGCTCATTATTCTAACAACTGCGGATCGCTCGAAATATGATGGGTCCATTGGTACGACGGCGCTGGTTGCTTCATCTTTCCCTACCCAAACACTGGAACCACCACGGCGCGACGCTCGCAAATGGATCACAGCTCCGCACCCGTTCGTCTTCAAACGAACGTCATGCTTGCGCTGGTTGATCCGTGAAGGTGCTGGGGGATACGACGGCAAGGGTGATCGTTCATACGGCGGGCTTCTTTGTACCAATAACGATGACGGTTCTTCTCCACCGCAATACAGCGTATATCCGTAGGTGTCTAGTCCAGCCACGGACCTAGACTCTGGACGTGGAGACAACCCTGGATCGTATCCCTGCTCCCAAGTTTGAGTGGATTCGTCGTCATCGCTCGGAGGCTCGATCCATGAAGGTGTTCTAGCAACAACAACAGTCGGAGGTGTTGCGCGCCCACCTTCATAGCGCTGAGCGCTCATTTGATTGTGATCAAGCCTCATTGCACCTCTTCTCCGCAGTCTTGAAGCTTCTCCGGTGCGCAAAAGGTCAGATAGAACTATGGAGTCATCTGCGTCGGTAGGTTCAATGATATCTGAGGGTGGTCGCTCGCGGGGCGGTGATTCTCTTCGATAGCGCAAAGGCATGTGGAGTACGTTTAGGGTACGTATACGTAGATGATGGATGTTTCGGTACAAGGATACTTTTTACATTACGTTAGCAGCTAATTTAATCGTGTTGCTTACGTAACTGGTTGAGTCTACCACAGTCAGAGCTGTCTAATTCATGGCGTATTGTCCATGGAGTACATTTCAAGAAAAGCACTGGTTCCAGTCACCATTTCCGTTGCTCCGCGCATACGTCTGACTCTCCACAAATGCGCTCACCTCACATAAACCTTCCTCACTGGCCCCACAGAACTCCAACGGCTGGACGGCATCATTGACAAGTATCCTAACGTACTCCTTGTCCTCCCCGTCATCATTGCAGCGCAACTTTTCGGTGATCATGCGACCAGAGAATGGCGTCATCCTCGAAATTCTCCATGTCCGCGCTGGATCGAGTTTCCAGGGACTTGGCGGTTCGTCCTGGCGGAACAGTCCGATCGCAGAGTAGATCGCCACCATTTGATTGTCGTGCGAAAAGTCTGCGTAGAAATTGCGATCAAGGGGGAACGTGACGGGAGAAGAGTCCAATGTCCGGTTGGTTTGAGTCTGATCTTCGACTGGTTTACCTAACAGCCTCGCTATCAACTCGTTGACGTAGCCAACGCCCTGCACAGGTCCGAGAGGGTTGCCGTGCCTGTCTTTAGGTATCAGTGAAAGGAGGGTCCGGACAGGCTTTTTCGTACCCAGTCTTGTAGTACTTCAGTATATCGCTATAGTATTCGCGCGCTTGCCATTCTTCCACAGTAAACAAACCGCAAAACGGGCTGGCAGTTCCGTGATAGAGCGTCTCGAAAGCGCACAGAGGCATAAGTTCTGTGATATCTGCGTTGTCTAGATCTGCGCCTGGCACTGCTTTATTAATTCTATCCACGATCGACGCAGTGAAGCTGTCGCGCCAAACGTAGGCTTGTTCCTTAATGCTGTGTGCGTTGGGGCACATCGAATCGTCCAAGGTATTGTTTGCCTAGAGAATGAAGATGGGCACGGCTAACGTGGGTTGGTGAGATTGCATGCAAGAACTTACCCCGTCTGCCTCCGAGATGATAACCGATACCTTGGGTAAGTATACCTGCCCGCTGCTAACGGCAAATCCTGGGATTGATCGGTCAAAACAGCGTATTGGACAAAGGGAGGCCAAACCAACCTGTTGTCCAGTTCGCAGCGGAATCTATGACACGCTGCCCACCCGAGGCCCGCACGAATGGCAACTGGTCGCTTGTTATCAAATGCTTGTACCGCATATAGTGTTCTGACCCAGATTCGAATGCCCTGGAAACCTTTCAGATTCGGCGGACAAACGCTTTCCGGACGTGGTTCTCTTACTCTTTCGCTCCACGAGGTATCAGGTCTGCTTCACCCAGGTCCCACTCAAAGGTACTTAAGAATTCGAACGTCTTGTCGGAGTAGGAGGTTACATTCATGAGTTTCTGGAGGGGCACCTTCATTTTTCTTGAGCTACCCGCAGTCGGGAATCTCGCGCCGTGCCTTTGGAGCTATCATGGTGTTACAACAAACCCGAGACGCACGTCGCAAGAGTACCCACCAGATTAACCTTTTTTCCGATACAACGCCTTCATTGAGACACTCGAAAGCTACCCATAGGGACAGGCGTCATACCTGAGTAATCTCGCAGTGTTTCGGTGGCAGGTTGTACTCCGCAGCAGCGAAATAAGGCGAATAGGTGGTCCATGCCTGTTGCACTTCCTTTGGCAAACCAACTCCAGTCTCCACGACAATTCCAAGTTGTGGACTCGGGCAGCTGTGCCAGTGTCCATACCGGAGATAACTTGTTGACAAGAAAAGCACGAGCGCTAGCAGGACTATACAGCGAAAACAGCGGTTTGAACATGAAGACCATTTGTCAAAGTGAGTGCGACAGGGGGGAGTTGGCTTGTCAAAGTGGAGGAAAGGAGCAAATGTAGCCTCGTCGTCGCGACTCATGGTGACCAAACCACGCCCGTCGAGGTTTAAGAACAACGTGAAGCGAACAATTTAGCAGGCATGAGAGAAATGAACCGAACTTGAAGGTGCATCACCGAGTGTTGCAGGGCCACGTTCGTGCCGGGTTCGGCAACAAAGTCAGGATCAAACTAGGGATCGAAGGAGTCAGTGCTGTGGCACACCTCTAGCTAATTTGCCTCTCCACACCAAATTTGATGCAACGTCGCCCTCTATCGAATCGAAAGGAAGCAAAAAACGCCATCACACCGAGCTGGGCTTTGCAAGCTCCCAGTCAAGTTACACTTACATAAAGTAATACAAGCAGCTTTGAAGCACTTCAAGCATCCGAGTCGAGCTATTCCCAGGACGAGCATTTCATGGTCGTTCCCCAGTACAAGCGCACTACACATCCTCAGTCCATCGACTCACAACAATCTTCATTGTTCAGCACCGAAAGCATGCCGTTTTTTGCATCGAAATAAAACCCTTCGGTCATCTCAGGACGGTTTCGGATCACTCTGCCGCAGATCAACAGATGAGGGAGCAATTTGATGCTCTCGCCGACCAACTTTCCATCATCACCTTGTACGGAATCAGTGCTCTGGGAGCCAAGCTTTGTGTCTATACCTATGACTCGGTGGTTGGAACCCTTTAACCAGAGAGCATTGAGAGAAGAGTTAACGACAGAGCTCCCGCCGCCCGTAGGAACCTCGATGTAATGACACCTGACGCGGACGGAGGGCAGCGACTTCGTGAGGTGGTGAACCACGTAAAAGGCCATGTGCGCGCACTTATGAATCATGATACCTGTAAGCTGTGCCGTTCGACAATTAGCGTTCCTTACATTTCTTTCAGCTACTTGGTTCCTGGACATCCTCAGTGTCGTCGACGATTTTCTGAATTTGGTTCGGCTGCGAGTCTGCGTCGAGTCACCTTCGCTCCTTATGCATATGACTAGACTTGACTCGTAAGGTAATTCGAATTTATATATGTTCACAGCCACCTGACGCCGTGTCAAAACTTAAAAGGGGTTCATCGTGCTCCTGAGGTCCCCAACTCGTTCCGCCGCAAACTTTGCTCAAGTTCCACAATATTATACCTCCTGCCCTAGCATTAACCAGGATGTCCACTCGAGTCGTCCAGACCCCTCATGCAGCAGCAACCTCTCAGAACGTTACGCTACCCCCTATTCCCGAGCTCTTCGATCTAGACTTCGTTGATCGCCTACTCCCTCCCCCAGAGTCTACCACAGTCCGGAAGGTGGAGGTCACGGGGGCATCTAATGCCATGGTAGATGCCCTGCGGTCCACTGCCCACCAGAAGCTCACAACCAACGCCGCCCCTACTTTCGACTCCACTCTTATACCCACCCTCGATGCGTTCTTTGGTCTTGACACATGTGCTACTGGACAGAAACTCGGCCGCATGCTGGAAGATGCATGGGCAGAGGACCCAGCACTCACCCTTCGCATTATTTGGAACGCAAGGAGCATCCATGATGGCAAAGGAGACAAGGAACTTTTTTACCGGTTCGTCTACTCAAGTCTGGTCGTTCTTAATTAGGTATCGACACCCCTTTCCAGAGCTTTTGGATGGCTTTTCGAGAACCATCCCCGCACGGCCGTCGCAAACCTCCATTGCCTGGTCGACCCGATGTGCTCTCGTCCTTCACCCAAAGGTGGTTCAAAAGGTGGTGCAAAGAAGCGCTACCCCACCTCCCACGGATACTGGAAGGACTTGCTCAACATACTCGCCTTAGCCACCGTCGACGAACTGTACCCCGCCGAAGGCCTCAATCCACGATCCAATTTCCTGCACAACTACTGCGATGGCAAGTCTCGCCCAGCTTTCAAGAACAATCAGGAGCAGGAGAATTGGTCACGCGCTCAACGTGTCCAACGGTTCGCAGATGCACACGACCGTCTCACACGGAAGCTCCTGGACAAGCGTTACCTAGCTCTCTATGTGGCAGTTGCCCGGCTCTTCGCAGCTCGATTGACCAAGGACTTTGCTATTCTGGAGAAGATCGCCACCGTTCCTGCTGACACAGGCGAAAAGGAGCGCATGAAACTCATGGGGGCGCTCTCACTTGCTCCCAAGTGGGCACCAACGCCCGGAAGTTCTCATGACCGCATCACGAACATCTCCTCTGCCATCTGCCTGCTTCTTCATAACGCACAGGTGTCCTCCTCCATCGCACACAAAATTAAATGTTCTCCCACTCAGACCCTTCCCGCACCTGAGATGCACCTTCTTCGATGCTTCTACCAACGGCATGTCCTCACTCCTGGTCGACGTTATACTTGCGTACCCGAACCTTTCATGTCTGCAAATCGCTGGTCGGAGATCGCCTACTCCCGAGTGCCGTCGGTCTGCATGCACGCAAACAAGGAGAAATTCTTTACACACGACGCAGAGCGGTTCTTGAGCTACCTGACAGACGTCGAGTCGGGAGAGAAGCAGATCAGCGGCGCGACACTTCTCCCGCATCTCCTCGTCATGCAAGCTGTAGAATTCGCTTCTGCCCAAAAAGAAACTCCTGCATGGCATGGATTCCAGAAGCGTAAAGTTGATTTGATTGGTGATGCGATGCGTGAGCAAAAGCGCAAGCTAGCGGAGACGCAGGCCCGCGTTGTGGACGCCCAGTGGGGGACCCTCTTGGCACGCCTTCGCGAGGCAGGCGAGTTGGACAATTGCATCGCAGTTTGCGACGTGTCCGGGTCGATGGGATCTATTTGGCAAAGCACTCTACCTGGCAAGTCACCATTCGAGGTGGATCCGATCTGGCCTGCACTCTCCCTTTCCCTCGTCTTGGCGCGGCTCGCGAAACCTCCCTTTGCGGATTCGTTCATCACGTTCTCTTCACAACCGCGGGTGGTCGTCCTGGATCCAGAATCCAAAAAGGTTTCGCTCGGTGAAACGATTCAGGCTATGTCGCGCTCAGATTGGGGAATGAACACAGACTTTAACGCCGTTTTCCTGAATCTCATCCTCCCTCTCGCAGTCAAGAACAAGGTCCCGAAAGACGAGATGATCAAACGGGTTTTCGTGTTCAGCGACATGCAATTCGACGATGCCTCTACTAAACCCGACCCAGCGAATTGGAAGACGAACCATGACGTGGTCGAGGGCGCTTACCGGGAAGCAGGGTACGACGTTCCTGAGATAGTGTATTGGAACCTGTCTCGGGAGAGTATCACTGCGCCGGCCACAGGCGAGAGGGAGGGCGTTGCTTTACTGAGCGGGTACTCTCCCTCACTGCTCAAGGTGTTCATGGATGTCGAGGAAGAGGAGGAGGACTTCGAAGTGCTGGACAATTCAGGAGAGAAGGTGAAGCAGAAATTTACACCCGAGGAAATTATGAGGAAGGTGCTGGGCAGAAGGAGCTACGATGGGCTGGTTGTAGTCGATTGAAAACGCGAGAATGGACTCACGTCGGCGGTCGTCGTACTGTAACTTATTGATATCTAATTTATACACTTAGAACGCATGACTGGCGGCAGCTCTTAGTGAGTCTTCGTCGTCGATCGATCAATTGCACATCCTCTTCAATCGTAGTCCCAAGTCACATCAATGGAAAGAGTCTATTTAAGCCCGTCCCTTCCACAGAACGTCGCGCGTTTCTGGATTATAACAGCCTCACCTCAACACCAAGAATCATGACCACTCCGACCTTTTGGCTTGGATCAAGTGTAGTAAATCAATGAGAAGGTTCGATGGTATATCATATCTGGGCGGAAGTTATGTGTCTACGGAACAGTGGCCAATGTTGCATTTTATGAGTCTGCGGTGACAAGTACAGAAGAAGTAACGGACAACGCGGTAACAATTGTATCGTGACCTTCACGGCGCGCAAGGTCCAGCGGCGTGCAGAAGTCTTTGCCCTGAATATGAGGATCCGCCCCGGTCTCCAACAGTAATCGCACAACTTCTAGGTGACCTCGCCTTGATGCATGGTGAAGGGGAGTGTCAGAAGCATGGTCCCGCGCATTGACATCTGCTCCCTTCTCGAGGAGTAGCTTGACGATGTCAGTGTGCCCGCCAGAACACGCCGA
>MU121056.1:0-54942 GCA_014904835.1 Paxillus ammoniavirescens
AGGGGAAGTGACCAACCTGATGAGTACTTGGCGCTCCGATGTGAACCGTCTGATGGGGTGGCTCGATTGGAATGTATGGGTGAAGTGCAAGCCTGCATGTGGTCCAGAGGTACGTCGGGCAGGTCGCACACTCGGAAAACATTAGTCATTCATGGATGGCTAACAGGAGATGTGTTATCTGCCTACATGGCCCATTGGCTTCCCTTGGCCGGATTGGCGTCGTAGGGGACTTCGGCCTGGGAGTGCGGAGTCGAGTTCTGGAACGTTGACTGGTGCCCACGAAAACTCTAGAACTCTAGCTATGAAGAGTGCAGCTGCGACCCCGGAGGGGGGTTGGAGCGACATGGAGCCTGGACCTGATGACTGGATCAGGCCGCAGCCAAGATGCATCAGACGTGTCGAGCCTTACGACTTTTGATTATTTGCACAGAATATATTGTTTGTTCAGGCTTCGTTCTTTCGTCTTCATGCGTTGCCCCTTTTCTTCTAGCGCCTCTTTGTATCCAAATCAGAACTTAACATGCTCCCCCGATTCTCATTTGGGATTTACATGTTTTCAAGGTCTCCATTAGACCAGAGAGTTACCATCGTGCTCTGGCTTCCTCCGACCTTTTTCCAAGGTTGGTGTTGTATAATGTTGACTGCTCTTCTTCTCTGGCCTTTCCTTCCCACTCGTCTCAGGTGTATCACCTTATGCCAATTTACCTTGTTCGACATGATTAATGGTTTTGGACTGGTCTCCCGCCCCGAGCACGCCAACAGATTGATCGACCTCTCGAGGTCGAATATGCCCAGTGACTACACTCGCAACGAGTCCCCGACTGGCCCTTGAAGTCGGGAGATTGGGATTTTCCGATCCGAATACAACAACCCTGCCACGATGTGACGACCCACGGAAACCTCTCAGGTTCTAGGCTCAGGGAAACGACCCACCCCTTGCACGCTGTCACCTTAGATGAAGAACACGAGCAGAAAGGACGCACCCCGGCAAGTACGCACGGAAACCGTTACGTCTCACGAACAGCACAAGCCTGCAACGTCGTCATGATCTAACGAAATCAATCGACGGGCTCGCGCAGAAAAATGGTGACACAGCTTAGTTCCCGAAGTGCCGCAGCTGCCCATATTTCTCCACCCTTATTCCCTGAATCCGACCGCCCTAAGTCTCTTATCCGAACGTCGAATGATCCCCTTCTTCTTACGCTGGTCATGTCATTGCTTTGAAGATACCTTATTTATGTGATCATCTGTCATCAAACTCCTTCGAACTCGTGCCACCAGTGCACGTACTACATTGTCATAACAAGGGCAAGATGTCAGTTGTACGAGAGCATTCATGGATTATGAACACAACATGGTAGACGTAACAGGGGTATAAACCACCAACTCTGCACCGCAGGGCAGTACGGCTGTTACACATGAATTTGATAAGATATACTCGCGCCGCAAGTCATCATAAGAGCACAACATACACAAGATAAAGCAGATAAAAACATAACAATAAAGCGATAAAAATAAAAGCATAAATCAATTCGCGGACTATGCGAAATTCGACCAAGAAATCAAGGCATCTCTAGACGGCGCGCTGTCTTGTGCGGCCTGGAGTGCGTTGACGCTAGTGCTTCGCACCGGCCGCGAAACAATGACACCTTTCATGGGTCTGGCGAACACCCATGCGGGTACCAGACCGACCTCGATGTGTTCGCTACTGCTCTTCATTTGCCCAGAAAGTCGCGAGGAGCGGAAAAAGGAAGAACGTGACGAGTGCGATGTGTCTCGTACAACGAGGCACCATCCGTCATCGAAAGAGTGAAGTAGCGTAAGGTACTCGCCGGAGCGAGTAATGGACAATTCGTCTACAAGAACGGGTTCGAAGAGTTGGCGCACAGGTCTTGCCTGTGAGGGAGATGTAGAACTGGCAGAAGATCCGCGAGAATGCAAGCCAGGAGGGAAGCGAGGTTGATAGTGACCAGAAAAGCCGGAGGACGACCGGTCGTGTTGAGAGTGGGCGGGATTAAGGATAGACATGGCGCGTGGGCGCGGTGAACCAGAGGGAGTGTTTGGACATGGAGGTGGGCAAGGTGACGGGAATGAAGGAGGGGAAGCACCAGGCTGAGATGCAATAGGTACCTTTCCAGATGAGCCAGGAGAAATAGGCTTCCGGGCGAGAGTTCTCTCAGGCATAACGATGGATGGAGTCAATCCATCCCTGCTGAACGCGTCTGGTATACTGAAGAATTTCGGACACGATAAGCGCGAAGTGAGATTAAAATATTCGGCCACTTGCCTTGTTGATGACGGATTAACTTCTGTCATCATTGGTCGGACTACACCCCTGACGTGGAGGAAAGCTGCACCTCGTTCCTCGCACCGTTTTTTGCTCATCCTGCGCCGTTGATAGCGGATAAGCACCCATAAAGATACAGCAAGGACGACAAGGCCTGCGATGGTGAAGCCTGCGACGTAGATGTAGTTTGTGCTCGATAGGGCATTGGAGGAATCATCACGGGGAAAGATGCGAGGGGCCATAAGTTTTAACTTGATGTGATGAGCGATGTGCAAGATTGCTTTCACGATAGTTCGTCGCGAGTATGAAAGAGCGTGATTTATAGAGAATGGCGTTCAATAACTCAAACACGGACGGAAAAGAGAGAAAAATGGACTACAATCAAGGGTGAGATTTAAGTTCCACCCTCAAACATGGATGTCAAGACCAAGGAGTTGGCATCAGATCATCTTGACGATGGCTAGTACCGTGGGTGACACCGGTGACTGGTGACGCTAGAATCAAAGGTTGCCAACCTGAAAATAGAACAGCGACACCACCAAATTAAGGGTGGCGATCACAAATATTATTATTTAAATTATGTAATAAGTTTCATACCCCCCTAAATAAGTACATAGGCCTGAGAGTTAATGGCGTTCTATGTGCGAGAAGTGGAAACACTTGAATCAAATATTCTGCCCTACCCGAGCAGTACCCAGTGATGCTTCCACCTCGTCCCCTACGCTATCCAGCATATCCCGAGTAGAGTGTGTGGGCCTCCATCCGATGGACCTTGCCCGTTCTCCTCTGGCGCGTGCATTGGCGCCCATCATGGGTGTCTAATGCCCGGTGGACATGTCACTTTCGAGGTAAAATATGACACGCTGAGACTTACAAAGTATTTCTCCACCTCGCTCTGCGTGAAGACTGTCGGTTTGCTATCCCCGCAACCTCTAGCATGGAGTTCCTTTGCCACCACTCTACAGATTTCCCCAACGGTGCATTCACCATTTTCGCCGAAGTAAAAGCCAAGGCGCCCCGTGTAGAGACGGCAGCCTCCTATAGCAGCATCGAAGATATGCATGTACAAACACGCAAGATCTTCAATGCGCACGTGTGACCAAATGTTCAGACCTTTTCCAATGACGCCGCCTTGACGCCTGTCCAGGCCTGCCTTGATGATACCGGGGATCTGTTGAGAGTGCGGGTTTTGGACTCCAAGCGAAACGAGGTGTGTCTTTGCGATACCGTAGACGAGACCAGGTAGAATGATACATGTCTTTGCATATCCTGGGTGATAGTGAATCTCGATGAGTAGCTCGAAAGGAATGAGGCCTGCCTTCTTCGCCAGCGTTGGCTATCGCGAGGTCAACTTCTCGGTGTGGTTGAGTTCGGGGAAGGGATTCCAGCTTGTGGATGTTCAAGTCTGAGTATATTTCATTCGAACCATGGTTGCCTTGCGCGTCGTCAATGAGCACGCCTGCAGCAATATTATGTTACACTTCATCGCAACCAAAAGCAAATAGAGTCTAGAACGCACCTATTCCGGACTTTGTGCAAAGTGGTTAACACGTGAAAGAGCAGGGAAGCGTGAAAAAAAGAAGCTTACTGTGTGGATGAGAACAGGAGTCGTCAAGGTTTCCCTCTGGCGTTTATTCAGTCCAGCCAGAATAGCCTTAGCAGCAGGAAGATCGTCGGAATCCGCCTGTCGAGAATCTGATTGAGCTGGAAACCGAGACGGCGAGAAACCGGAGGATACGTACACAGGCAATTACAACATCCGACTCAGACGCAAGTTTTGTGAGCAGGTCGGTGTCGGCGTATGAACCAATGACAGGCTCCACGGGTACGCCGGTAAAACGAGAAGCTTTCTCAGTGGATCGAACGAGGGCTTTTGTGTGGAATTCCGCCAATCTTGGGTGGCGGAGGAGAGCTGAGAGGACAGAACCGCCGATGTATCCTAAGATGAAAGATATGAATTCATATGAATTAATTTACAGGTCTCCGAAGCACGCACCCGTTGGTCCAGTGAAGAGAATGTTGATCCCAGTCGACGACATGACGGGCGTTGGTGGAGGTGGATGAAGGGAAAGAAATTAGGTGTGTCGGGGGAGGACGGAAACAAATATATATGTAAACATGGGTTGCGAATTCCAACTCTTTCCACTGGCAGATCTTTCGCCTTACCTAAGTTGCGAATGACACAAGAGAAATACGGCACATCTTTTCAGAGTTGTTTACTTCCAATTTGGGCGAAACGGTCACTGCCGATACTAACTTCACGACACGCAAAATCAATAAGATTGTTGAAACCGAAAGCAACCTGCCAAATAAACGGGGATTTTATGGATAAGCCTTACAGTGGCTTGACAAAAAAAAGCCAGAAATCAAAGGTTAGAAATCAAAGGCTACATATCGTTAATCTGTCTTCAGTTGAGAGGTTTCAAGCGTTGTTTGGTTCTGTTAAAGTCTAAAGCCTTTGCCACACAAGGCTAAACAATCATTCGCAGCAACAGGCATCGAGGCAAGGCTGCTGAGTACCGATATCGTGGAGCAAAGATGTCGCAGCTCGCACCCATCATCTGTGACAATGGGACAGGCTACTCTAAAATAGGGTATGTACCATTGTGAGTGCGACCTATTGAAAATGCTGAAGCTTTCCCAGTTTCGCAGGCAACTCCGATCCGTCATTGTGAGTCGCATTCAGCCTGTTGTGGATCGATCCATTTTATTGAGCCAACTACCGAAGCGTATTTCCGACTGCAATCGCCACACGTGGTCCTTCTTCGCAACCGACGCGGGGAGGGCCTCCGATCCCAGCAAGACCTGGCAACCTTGCGTCGAAACGGGGAGTGGAAGACCTTGATTTCTTCATCGGAGATGAAGCTCTAGCGAATGCGAAGACCCCCGGATATAACGTACATTATCCGATCCGCCACGGTATGATTGACAACTGGGATCACATGGAACGCTACTGGGAGCAGACGATCTTCAAGTACCTGCGGGCGGAGCCCGAAGATCATTACTTCCTGTTGGTCAGTGGTCTGCGATAACAAATACAAATGCGGTACTAAATTTGTTGTTACTCTTTAGACCGAGCCTCCTCTCAATCCCCCGGAGAATAGAGAGCAGACCGCTGAGATATTCTTCGAGTCTTTCAATATCAAAGGCCTCTACATCGCTGTCCAGGCGGTCCTCGCTCTCGCTGCGTCGTGGTCATCCAACAGAGTTACCGATAGAACTCTTACGGGCACAGTTATTGACTCAGGTGACGGTGTTACCCATGTGATTCCTTGTGCGGAAGGCTATGTTATCGGAAGTGCCATCAAGCATATCCCCATCGCTGGCCGCGACATTTCGCAGTTCGTGCTAAACCTTCTGAGAGAACGTGGCGAATTGGCTGCAGTACCCTCCGAGGACCACCTACGGGTTGCGTCAAAAGTAAAGGAAGACTACAGCTACGTCTGCCAAGATATCGTGAAGGAGTTCAGGAAGTATGATGCCGAGCCTTACAAGTACTTTGAGAGGTATGACGGCGAACATAGTGTTACTGGCAAGGAAAGTCCATGTAATCACACCACCGCTCCATCCATTGATCTTCCTTGTAGAAATATTCAATTGACGTCGGATATGAGCGTTTCCTTGCCCCCGAAATCTTCTTCAACCCAGAAATTTACTCCTCTGATTTCTTGACGCCTCTGCCTGAGATCGTCGACGATGTCATTCAGGCATCTCCTATCGATGTTCGCCGCGGTCTGTACAAGGTGCGTGTTCCGTGTTTGATCACGAAGTGCAGTTCTGAGCTTTGTCAAACAGAACATCGTATTGTCGGGAGGTTCCACTATGTTCCAGCACTTTGGTCAGCGTCTTAAACGCGACCTGAAGCAACTTGTGGATCGCCGACTTGAAGCTAGCGTAGTTTCTAGTGGCAGCACCCAGAAGGTTTGGCTAAGATGTTTCTGGAAGTTGGCCATCGTGATTCTGATCTTTGTAACCTAGTCTTCCGGGGTTGATGTTGATGTTATCTCGCACAAGCGCCAACGGTAAGGGTGAAAACATCCACCATCGGGAGGCGAGGCTGATTGCTTTCCCCCTAATATCCAGTTATGCGGTCTGGTTCGGTGGCTCGTTGCTCGCATCTCTGGCAAGGCTTTTTCTCCTCTGTATTCGCACATTGTGCTTATCTGGATTTACAGCCTGAGTTCTACACATCTTGCCACACCAAAGCTCAATATGATGAGATCGGTCCAAGCATCTGCAGGCGATACCAGATCTTTGGCAGTGCAACGTAGAGTTTTAATATTCCCAAAGCTTCCTTGTACCGACGGAGTGATTGGATGTAAAGGTCGCAATAGTTGATACGCACATTGTATTCGCCGAATTACGTTTATTTCTCAGTTTCGCTGATGGTGGACATCATTCATGACCCCGGTCAAACCTCAGTGGAGACAGCTATTGGAAAGGAGTGGCTGGTGATTTACATAAATTGCCGTCGTTCTCCACTATGGAGCCCGAGTTCGAACATGATGTCATCATGCAGCTAATTTCGCAACGAAGATGACAGGCACCGCATCACCACTTGTGATAATGCTGTACCATCATGTGTATTGACGTACGGCGTGACCGTCCAACCCGAGTCCTCGCAGATGCCAAGTCCACGCAAGGCGCAACCATGCGCTGCCGGAGAAGAGAAGCCAACCCTTTAACCAGACTTCCATCGGATAACGCTAGGATGCGACATATGTCCAGACACGAAGCACGACGCGTAAACGCTCGATGGTCTTTGCTGGGGGTGCCCTGGTGCTTCTGGTCGATTTGTATAGGATAGGGGAGTAGAAAAGTGGCGTAACGTCCACGGTTTCTTGAGAGAGCGGGTTAACCAGTAGGAGCATCCATCCACACTGTCTGGGATGGACGCAAGGGATAATCTGTGGTCGTTTTTGCGATTGTCGTCGTCTTGATTACCTGCGGACCCATCTACACCGTGTCCCTCAGCCACGCTGGGCTGCTTGGGTTGGGTTGCATTGATTAAAGGACGCGTGATGACCTCGGGGATCCAGGCGGGGAATACTATATCATTATCGAAGAGGCGGAAGGCAACAGCTCGTCGTTTTTTTGGCGGTGGCGGGAGATCTTCATCTTCCGCACACCGAGGACGCTTGAGCTTCCCACCCTGAAAGGGGAAGCTGCGTGTTACGGGTGGCACAGCAGAGGGGGGATCATCCCAAGTAAATGGGAGATCATGGGGGCCTAACACCACCATGACGAAGTCATCCAGTCCCATTTTTTCCTCGGTGGCGTCTGTATTCTGGTCAGCTAATACAAGGTGTGAAAGAACGACCGATACCACCTTCTGTTCGATAATTGCGCGAAGAATCTCCCGAGAACATGGAACAGTAACCAGTTGCCTTTCTACCATTGAAAGTGAGCCTCGCCTCCAGGAAAATCAGCTCGGGAGACAGCTTACTTGAGGCTGTCGCCAGGGGAAACACTCCGCAGTGAGCCAGCACTGCAGTCCCCGATTGACGCCAGATCCGTCTGGGGCAGAGTGGAAATAGGGTGAAAAGGCTGAACCTGATCACGATCATGTAAACCCCTGCCGGAACACGATGAGACGGTATACTAACCAGTGGCGTTGCGAGGCCTGGGCTACGCATCGCAGGTTCTCTGACGGGGAAACACATCTTGCTGAGGGCTTTTGGAGAGGATCACTGGTGGCAGTTGATTTTACTTAAATACAAATACAGACGACGACAATGCATGGCTTGCAGGTGTGGAACTTGAGGTACTGACCAGTGGGTCCACCCACTTCTAATTCGCGATCGACGGATGCGTGAGGTTTATTGTCCACACATGTAATACTTGTCATTACCGATCGAAACACCGTCCAGGTTGGTGATGCGTTTGATCAGTGATCACGTACCTTGAGTAACCCGAGAACTCGTGCAGCCGTGGTTGCCTTGGTTGCCGTACTGTGGACGGGGTGTGTATATCGCCGCATCCGCATATTTTTCCACCGGACACAGGTGAGGGGCCTATGTGGAGGGAGGATATGTTCACACCGTGACCACGGACGAAAGATGCTCGTGACTGGTGACTGCATGGAGGAATCGTCAATGCGACATCGGCTGACTTGGGACACAGCCCACTCCGAGTGTACGTTCAAGAACTAAGCCACAATCGCATCGTTTTACGAGGTCATGTGGATGAAAAAAATGGAAAAATGCGATGAAATAGAGTACCTCCGCCCACTATCTGAAGGTTTATTCAGCCACCACTTCTTGGAAGTTCCAGTAAAAGCCACAGCCACAAGTGAAGCTCGGACAAGAGGGCAAGGCACAGCCATTCCGAATGCAGTCGCACTGCATTTCTTCTTTCAGCCACTGCCAGTACACGAGAAACTTCCGTCATACTGTACGACCTCACCATTGACACAAGTCTAGGTCACCAAACATATAAAGGTCGTCCATACAGGAACAGGGACCCAAAACTCCTCAGCAGGTGACATCCAAGACTAGAGTCAACTGGGCTGGGCCTCACTATAATTGGTTCAGAGATCTTTGTATTTGTGCGGAGCACCTGTCCCATAAAAGGTCTCAAGTGGCCAAACCGTGCCCTCAAGCCCATCTCAGCAGCGCGATTCATCATACAGTCAACGAGGCGATCCCGCGAAACGCTCCTGGCCTCGTCGTGGGGCTGTTCACACACCCATAGTATCTACTATCACATCTCACTCTCGCTCTCTAGTCATCGCGTGTTATCTCCTTCACCATGTCCACCCGGGCTCAACACATGGGTACAGATAACTCCTGGACTCAACCCCAGTACTCATTCAAGCAACCACTCCAGCTCGAGGAACAACTTCCCTATTTCCTCGAATCTCCATCTGATGCGCAATCCTTCCCTCAGCAACAACATGCATCCCAGCGCCCTTACAATGGGCTCATGCCGTCTGGCTCATTCACTTCATATGCCTCGTCAAATCCTTATGGCACCTCCTCCAATCATGGATTCGTCCAGCAAGGGCGAACGTCCTCTTTCAACCCCGTTACCACCAGTATCAGTCACAATCTAGACACCCCCATTCCCACTTTACTCACTGTGCCTCGTTCAGTTCCTTCAACTTACAACCAGTCGAACGGTCTGGAGGCCAACCAAGGGAATTATCAATTCGGGGCTGCCCTCGATTCCAATCATCATGCAGCAGGAGGTTCTCCTAACCCCAACACTATTGTGACGGGGCCTTCGACATCGACATCGCATTCCTTCCTTCCTTCCGGTCCAATGCAGTTTTCTCAGCCTCAACCGCCTCCACGCCGCTCATCTGAGTTGCAAGCCCATTACTTCAGCAATCCGCACTCAGGGATGTCGCAGGGGTCGTCTTCAAACGCCAAAAGACATAAAACAAATGACGAGTATCAAGATAACCAACCGGAGTCGCCCGATTCCCCTCAAGAACCAGATGTTACCCGACCAAAGCAGTCAGTGGACTAAACCACGAATTTCTCAGTCACTCACGAGATTATATTTAGTGCGGGGGCGTGTGCTCGATGCAAGAGTTTGAAGGTGTGTCATATCTTATCTAATACTCATTGGCTCTCATCTTCAGTTTTACAGGTTCGCTGCGAGTTCATAGGCGACAGCAATGATACTTGTAAGCGCTGCACGGGTGCTGGTCAGGAGTGTGTCATTCCTAGTCGTAAACCTCGTCGCACTCCACCGTACGCATGAGCCACGCCATCTCATAGCATGAGGCTAACTCACTTGACTCCTAGAAAACGAGAGCTCCTCCTGAACCAAATCCGCGATCAAGCCAAGCAAATTCAAGAGCTAATGGCGAAGCTTGAAGCCTCAAATCGTCACGAGGCAGCCTTGAGCTCTTCGGATGCACAATCCCCACGTTCCCCTTCAGCAAGCGTGCAACCTTGCACCTTGGGGTCCAATTCTGAGACGGTAGTTGTCAATCCAGAACTGCAGGATTGGATCGCCAAGGCACAGGAGTCTCTTCAGGCATTTGGAGGGCTGCTCCATTCCGGGGCGCCAGTGGAACATGGGGAGGACCCTTACAGCGATGACGACCTTACAGCTGAAGAACACTCTGATGCCGAGTCTGGGTACGCTACGGCCGATGATGACGCGCCAAGGGACATGGCCTCGCCTGCGAGCTCGACCACGAAGAAACAAGCCTCTAAACCCAAGCTCAGCCTGCTGCCAGGGGATGACGCTCCATATGGTTTGATGGCCGCGCTTGCTATTAAGAAAAACGCAAGAGAGAAGAGCGTCGAACCGGAGTCATCGGAGGCAGTTGGTGTCGCAAACGCTAACTTCTTCAGGTCAAGTATGTGCTGATTTGGCACCCTTGTTTTAAATTCTAACCCTTTTCTTAGGTTCTACATCTGATCCCATACGCATGCCCTTGGCCCCTTCTGGAATGCGGCTTCCTCATATATTGGCCCGCGGTATCGTGACGACCCAGGAAGTAGATATGCTCTTCAACATGTAGGCTTACACCCGATCCAGGCAGCTTTCATATTGATGTTCCCTTAGCTACTTCGAGAAGATGAACCACTCAGCAAACTTGTTGGATCCTGCCCTCCACACCCCTCAGTACGCAGCCATGAGGAGTCCGTTCCTCTTTACCATCAGTAAGAAACTGTTGACTATGTGTCGGCTTGGTTTCCTAACAATGTTCAGTTTGCGGAATCGCCTCCAGGTTCTATGCGCCTCGACCGGATCTGTACAGGCAGCTTATGCAATACGCACAGCTTGCTGCAGGCACTGCACTTATCTCCGGGGCTAAGAACGAGGAAATGTCAGCGGCCTACCTTTTGATGCAATTGTACCCAGTCCCGTCCAAACGATGGGACGAAGAGAGGAGTTGGATATACCTCGGTGTAGCAATAAGGCATGTGGTCACTGTTTCTTAGCCCAGCCCTACTTCTTCCTGAAACGACGACAGAATTGCCCAGGATATCAATTTGAATCGCCCAGCTAACGCCAAACCTCTCAACGAGCAAAATGCCCGAATCTTGCTCAGCCGTCAACGAATCTGGATGAACTGCTTCAACTTGGATCGTTCAACTGGATCTCAGTACGGCAAGACCCCGATCATTCCAAACACGGATTACTTTGCTTCGCATTCAGAAGATTGGTGGAGATCGTCACCGTATAATGTGAAAGGCTTTGATATCCATCTTTGCGGGTATAACGCGGAACTGAGGTTGATGTCGAACTTCAAGCAAAAGATTTACAGCGACCCCAATCACCCCACTGGACTCAACAAGGTATTGTCACTCATTCTTACAAAGTGACGATCCCTCGCTGAAAACTTTCAAAACAGGCTGCCAACTTTACACAAATTGCGAGTGAAACTGACGATGAGCTGAGGCAGCTCGGGGAACGCTGGTTCAAGCGCCTTGACGAACTCGAGGATGAAAAGACCGAGATGTCGGACTTCCGGACGGAGCTACTCAAAATGGCCTATGCATATTCGCGTTTGGTAGCGTTGTCTACGGGTTTGAAGCATGCAAAAGAAGATCAACTGGACGAAAATTCCTTCCTTATGCGGGTGCGTAAATTACTATCACTCTAGTCTCGTCGCAAACTCCTGATCCATTTCATCAGTGCTTGGAAGCTGCCACTGATATCGTCAACGCTTTTGTCCGTCGACTGTTCCCCACCCCAGAGAGAAGTAAGTAAATCGTCGAAAGTAGTGACAAACTAGTTCTCACGCCTATACCTACAGAGATCCTTCTTCGACACGCACCAGACGCCCAGTTTGTGTTCGTCACTTTTGCCGGCGCTTTCCTTGTCAAGGTAAGACATCATGTTTTTCTGTGCGAATTTTCCGTAAATTTATGACATGGTTTTCAAGTTGCTCCAACCCCAGTACTCCCAATACTTCACATATGAACGAAGGAAAGGGATCCACACGCTAGTACAGGAAGCCGTCGATCTACTTGGAGCTCCTGAGGTCGTCGTGGACGATAAGCACGGTCCGAAGTTGTTCTCCCGTTTCCTCGCTGGCCTACTCGCAAGCCAGAGCGCCAATACAGACATGCTCTCTGTCGAATCCATCAAGAGCATCAGCGGTCGCCGTCTCAGTGCCAGGTCAAAAGGGAAAAGCACCTACCCCTCCGGATCTGGACCAGCGTCGAACTACTCCGATTCACCCTCCCCAGCCCAACGAATCATACACCTCGACCATCCTTCGCCCGATAGCTCGGCGATCCACTCATCGGAGCTTTTCCAGCCGCCTATGCCGATCGATCAGGAACTTTTGGACACAATGCAGTTTATGGCTGATCCTCTCTGGAAAGATACCACTGTCCCAGGTTAGTTTCCTCATCGTGCAACTGTCGCTTCTCTCATACTCATGTTCCCTCGATTCAGGATTCGACTGGATGCACCAGATGAGCCCGCCCGGCGGTTCTGCTTTGCAGCCGAACGATTACGCGATGTACGAGTCACAACAGTATGGTCCAGCCCCATATTGATATTTTCGACCTCTCTTTCGTCTCCACTCACGACACGTTTGTCTCACCGTTGTTGTATGCTGACATGATGACTTTTTCTTGTGTCTCGTGTTGTTGTACCCATTAATTATGTATGCCTATACGTATGGCGTGTTTTTGATCTTCTTGATGCTTTCTGGAATGACCGCTTCTTCCACCCTTGTGCGATGCATACCAGTACTTATCGTGTGCTGAATCTGTTATATGTAGCCCCGAAAATTGCTCTCCGCAGTAGTAGAATCTTGCTGGCATGGAACCTGTACAAATATAATGAAATCCGAGATGTTCGTGCCTCGTGCCTCGTAGTGAATAGTATTGGCTTTCCGCGCTATCCATGGCAATTCACCAACTTCAGTCCACCCGTCCATAAATTACCGGTGCCATACAGGCATTACATGCTACCCGAGTAAAGTAACACATCTTCGCGTAGATAAGATACATTCATATGCCCCTTCATAATCTGGCGTTCTTGGGCATGGCTCTCACTGCTTGCCTCACACCAAGATCTGCCAAGACATCTTCGGCTACAAAAGCCCTTGTTCAGCCATCATCACATCGATAAACACATTCTCAACTCACCTCCTCCGAGGAGCGCGTCGAATGTGACGGTTCTGTAGTACTGCGAATGGTATGAAGACGAGACCATCAACAGAAAGCTCAAACCAGAGACTCACATGTTCGATAAACCGCCCCATCCCCGACTTGGTGATACCGCGACCACCAAAGATCTGAACGGCGTCTCGAGCAGTCTCTTGCGCGCAGTGTGTACTATAGCTCTTTAGGATTGCGATTGGTCTAGTGGAATATGTTTGTTAAGTCAGTGACTATCAAGGACCGGCGAACCGGAAATCAGAGCACACTTGCCCTGCGAGCTTTTGTGCCTGTTGCTTATATGTCTGCAGAAGTCTTCAGCCTCGCCTACGCTTCAAAGGACCACAAAGAATCACCATATGCGTCATTTGATACGTGATATTCTCCAGCCAACTTTGTACGCTTTCCGCGCGAGCAATCATACCAGCAATCTTTGAGCGAATGACAGCTTGAGAGATGAGTGGCTTTCCGAATGCCTTACGCTGGTTGGTCCATTTCAGGCATTCGTCGATGACGGACCGCTGGCTTCTTGCAGAGCTGCAGCACATTACCCATCGTTCATGGTTGAAGTTGCTTTAGAGACGATTCATCATTAATGCTGCTTCCCCCCCTACCCGATAGAGTGACAACGAAAACATACCTAAGAATAACGAAGATTCCACCACCAACTTCTCCAAGCGTGTTGCCGACGGGTACTCGCACATTGTCGAATGTGATGTAACCAGTTCCTGCTGCAGTCGAATAGCTTGTCTTTATAGTGCGAGTTTCAACGCCTGGACCACGCTCGACCAAGATGACTGTGAGACCATCCTGTATTAAGAGCGTGTGAGCGTGTATTCCTCGCACTGCAGTGTGACTTACATCTGTCCTGCAACCTACAGTGAAGCTAGATCAAATCGTAAGTCCTTGTCTAGGAGATGATTCGTACGACAGAAACCCACTAGTCGGCAAATCTGGCATGAAGTACCATGTCAGTACTTTCCAACATCTCCTAGCACACACCCGACTTACGTAGCATTTGTAATCCACTTCTTTGACCCGTTTATAATCCATTCCTTACCATCCTCGCTGAGCTTCGCGGTTGTCTGGAGGCCCATGACGTCACTACCAGCTTGTGCTTCAGAGATAGCGAGGCAGATGAACTTCTTCCCGGCCAAGACGTCAGGTATGACTTTCGCCTTAAGTTCATCAGAACCAAAGTTTAACACCGGAGGGAGGCCAATGACTTTGCCCCCGAGCAAGCCTGAGAAATATGACTATGTGCGCATAAAGCAGAAAGAAAACGGTCGCACCATCACCGTAGCCCCGTGCACCAATTCGGACAAGTTCTTGAGTGATAATAAGCTAATAAATAGACGGTGAGAGGTCGCCGAGGCCGCATATTGATGACACAGACCTCGTGGAAATAGTCAAACTAAGAAGCAGTCGGTAGGTTTAATGTAAATTAAGATAAGGCAAGGTTTCAAGACTGACCTCCTCTGGCTTAACGATGCCGCCCATGAGAGTCCGACCCTTGAGGTGTTTCCCAGGTCCCAAACGCATAGCATGAAGATTGACCTCGCTATTTGAACCCCTCTTAATTCAAAGTTTTCGTTGACGATCACTCATGACTTACGCCATCTTATCAAAGACAATTTGACTGGGCCGTTTGCCATCTTCTTCATGAGCCTGCGTACTGAAAGTCAGCCGGCAAGGTTTGTGACACTTTCGCTACTTACTTGAGCATCTTCAAAGATGACCTCGTCGACGAACGTTCTGACAACTCTCTGAAACTCTCGGTGATTCTGCACAAGCTTGTTACTGCGTCATAACAGATAAGTGGTCATGTCCGCTTACGTCTGAGTAATATGGGCTGTGATACCCGGGTGATAGCCAGGTGGGCTCTGAGTAGGGTACCTTGCTGACTTCTCCAGCTATTTCATCGTAAATGACGCTCTTCTGCCCTTTGATGGTACCGATTTGAAGGCGTTTGTACTGTGGGCGTTCTAGAACTTCATGACGATGGAGTCCATAAAATACATCAGTCGTGTCTTGTCCGGCTGAAATAAGAGTTGCTTAGACAACGGCCGCTTGGTACGAAAGAAGCACGCACCAACTTCCTCATCCATGAGAACAGCAATGCCTCCTGGATGGAGGTCTTTAAATCGGGAGAGATTGTAGACCTTGGCGTCAATAACGACCCACTGTGACCCATTAACTCAAAGAGAGCTTATGAGGCTGTATGGTACGCACCAGATCATCTGGTTTGTTGTGCTGGGGAGGAAATGGTACAGTGAGCATAAGACGGTGCTTCAATCGGATGTTCTCACTTGTGCGACGTCTTCTAGGGTGAACTCGTTCAGCTCCTTTGCAGCCATGGTTGGGATGGTAGTATAAGATCGTCTAGTACGGGAAGCGAACTCGGTTTTACCGGCTGCGAACTTTGTAGCTTTCGAAACATTCATGTGCTTCTTTTCTGACCCTTTCATGTGTTTATTTAATTCGAGTCTGAACCGGTTCATGGTCACGTGACTTGCCGCGGAAGCAAATGTTCTCCGGATGACTTCCGAATTGCGATCCTGCGCCTTAACTATACTTGTCCCGCTTTTAGGTGGCATTGTGCTATTGCAAGCTCCCTTCAAGTCGTTCGCCGTTAATATTGATCGTGACTTGGCTTGAGACTAACTACCTTGTTCTTCATTGTCGTAGGCAACAGTCGCGACACTCGAGCTCATCGATTGTTCTTTGTCTCCGACTTTATCCCCCTCTCACGGTCGTGGAACGACACAAGGGTTCCCAAGTTATCAGCAATATCACCTAGACAGCGTATTCGACCTTAAAAGAGGCACTTGTTGGTGCTTTCTCCCTGTTCCGCACCTTTCGCTATCAGCTTATCTTACTTGCAGATAATTATGCATCCAGTGATCTGCTGCCTCGATGAAGCGGCTCAAAAAGAGGTGGACGCCCTCGCTACAAAGATAGCCGCACTCCAAGCGAGAAAGCAGGAACTATCCAACGAAGCATTTCACGTCCAGTACTCTATCCTTACTCTCCAGAGCCGCATTGCACAAATCACCAACGAGACCGCCCCGATCTCTCGATTACCATCCGACGTGCTCGCCATCATTTTTGAAGAAAGCAGGCGTCTCCTCAACCAGTGGCCTGGTCCCCGCAGACCTCTCCCTGTAGAAGTCCAGCTCTCTCATGTGTGTGCTAGGTGGCGCCAAGTGGCGCTTAGCACCCCCTCTCTATGGACTACCATCAAAGTGCCAATTCTCCACAGAGAAGTCGCAGTTAGGGCTTATTTACAGCGCTGCAACCAGTCTCCCCTTGACATCCATCTTGGGCCCATGCTTTCGGACAAGCGGTTCATGGAACTCATCTCTTCCTTGCTGATTCCACGCATAAGCCAGTTCCGCGAATTAATTCTGGACACGGAGGATCGCCAGGAACTTTATAGTATCCTGGGTCTGTTGGTAAACGTAGCTGCTCCCCAACTGCAGCGGCTGAAAATCTCCAGTCACGAGCTAGTCCGCACACAAGGTGCTCATCCTCGCGTTGATCTATTCCTACGAGGGGCCCCACTGCTTTCCGATGCACGTCTCAGCGCAATCCCCATCACATTTCCCCAGTCCTCTTTAACAACACTTCATTTCGACCCTTTGCCTGGACCAGCAGCACCGCTTTCCAGGAGTGATCTGCTCAGCATGATCTCACCCTCCGCATCTACACTCACAACGCTTCATCTCAGGGGCTTCGTGAGTGGATTCCACGAGGAGCCTGGCAGTGTACCCGTGGTACTCCCTGCCCTCCGTGAACTTCTGGTTCACGGGAATGCCTTCATTCATGGCTTCAATGTTTTCCGCAACATCTCCACACCTGGAATACGGTCCTTGACTTTACATGGTGTCAAACGTCCAGCCTTGTCATCGATACACAAGTTCATGACACGGATATGTCCGGAGCAATTCCATGGTTTGCGTGCTCTCCATTACATAGAGGGTGACATGGACGACGATCTGGAAATCTATCTCCCTCATGCCACCTCGGAACTCACCCACCTCTCCGTGACGCTTGGCCACCATTCACAGCTTCTACGGCTCCTACTTAACAGCGACAAGCAAGCCTCATTACATGGGACTGCTCCACTTTGGTCCAAATTACGTACTCTATCACTCCACCTGGTCAATACGTGGACACAAGACAGGGATGATGCAGATGTAGATGCAGACGACGAAGATGAAATATCGCCCGTGATGGCAATGCTTCTTGATGTAATCCAACAAAGGAAATCTGTTGGCAGATCTCTAGAACTGTTGCAACTGGAAGGTCGTGATGCTCGGGCATTCCAAGAAGAGCTCACTTCGGCTCTTTTCAAGTCGCATCTACACGCGGACACGGAAGTCATCGTTCCGCAACACCTCATCGATTCGCGGCCTTGTGATCCGGATTGGGCACATACTGGAAATTTTTACGGATCTCAGTATCGTGCTCATGTTTATCGGAGGCAGGCCGGAGTGGGATGTCCGCGGTGGATGGAGGACCTGTAACAATATTAATATACAGGCTACACGGTAGGGCATTTGATTCCTTGTCGTTCCGATGCTATAATAGAGACCTCTACGTTCTTGATGCTATCTGTATACTTGGGGATGTGGCTATGGCTATGGATGGACCCTGGATGCATGTCTGTACAATTCTGGAGTCCAGGTTTTGGGGCTATGCTTGACGGTGCTAAGTACTAGCGGGAACACAGCCACCAATTACGAGTGACAACTCGGATGCACTGTTTCCGAGTAGGACTTGGAGGAGGCGATAGAGCTGGCGAAACTCGGACAAGATGGCACTAGTGTCACCGTACCAGTCTATTTTGTTTCCCCCCCCTCAAGGCTCAGGCGCTCACGCTCCAGCGCAGGGAGTTATAATCTCTTCATTCTCCGTCTGGCAGTACATTGGTAAGCGCGACGAATCTCCGTCCCCTCCACTCCCAGAAGTTTCCCAACGAGGCAACCTGGGTCAGTTCTACCCCGACATATTTCAGACATGCTTTCGGCCTCCTGAAAAAACGTGTTTCAAACGTGCCTTACAAGTGCTTTGCTTTGCCCTTTAACCCGGAGTGACCTTGGAACATATCTGAATCCCATCTTGAATCGAACTCTTCGCCATATATACCTCGATGTGAGTATCGCTAGTATTCGTCTTGAGCCCTCGAGTTGCCTAGAAAACCTTGACACAATCCTTTAGCAACAGACAAATCGATGGCTCTTCGCTACCTCAGCGACGAGTCCAACTGTGACATGAAAGACGAGCTGGAACAGCTTACTGCACAGATCAGCGGGCTTCAAGCTTCACATGACGAATTAGCCCGTGTTGTACGGAGCCTCCAAGCACGCGCTGCGCGCATTCAAAACTCCAAGGCGGCAGTCTCAAGATTACCGTCTGATGTTCTCATCATGATATTCGAAGAATGTTGTCACTTGAACCCTCAGTGGTCCGGCGTACTCAGTCTCCTCCGTCAATCACCCACCGAAGTCCGTCTATCGCATGTCTGCAGCCACTGGCGAGGCGTAGCGCTTTCTACGCCGAACCTCTGGTCTTCTATTCGCTTCCCATTCGAACACAAGGAAGAATCGTTGCATGAATATCTCAAACGATCTGAAGGAAACCTCCTCGATGTGTATTTGGGCCCATGGGCCAAGCACCCAAATCTAGAGCGCACTTTGCTGACAGTGCTGATGCCACACGTTGCACGCTTCCGACAGCTAGTCCTGGACGCGGTGTCAAGAGAAACGCTTTCCACGTTGCTATGTGCATTCCGTGACGAGTCCGCTCCTGCCTTGAGGCAGTTGAGAGTAATGTGTAGAGGCCCCATCGTCACACATGGACCCCTCGCTACCGCCACCATCTTTAGTAAAGGTGCACCTTTACTCACTGATGTCCGTCTCGACAATATCCCTCTAATACTCCCGAGCCCGGGGGCCACAATGCTTTCGTTCTCCGTCTATCCCGGTCCACAATTTGCCATGCCACGAGACGGCTTCCATAGGACACTAGCCGCCTGTCCTTCTCTGACAAATCTCCACCTCCGTGGGTTCATAGAGCTCAACTCCCAAACGCCCATATCGCCCATAGCCCTTCCCACTCTCCGAGAACTCGTGGTTCACGGACGCGTTCTAGCCAACGGGCTGCGTCTCTTCGATCTCATCTCCGCACCCAACATTGAAACACTCATCCTTGAAGACGTAAAAGCTCCAGCCCTCGCTTCCGTTCACAAATTCATCGCGCGTTCATATCCGAATGCATTCCAGTCTCTTAAGGCGTTGCGATATGTGGGGTGCGAATTCGGACCCGATATGGACGTGCATTTGCTGCGCGCTACCCCGGCTGTGTCTGAGCTCGTGTTGAGCGTGGACAAGAATTTGCACCTCGTGCGTCTGCTTGTTAACAGTGATAAGCAGGCGGCCATGTGTGGTTGTCCGCCTATGTGGCCTAATCTGCGCACTGTCACGCTGCATACGCAGGGATATGCGGGACACGTGGTTGGCGGGGCAGGCGTCCCCGTCAACGAACCATCATCGACGATGGCCCTTCTTCAGGAATTCATCACGTGCCGGAACGCGCTCGGAAAGCCCCTATCGATGCTCCAGTTCAAAGGTCCCAACGCTGGCCCCTTCAGCAGCGAATTTCGTTGGGGATTAGCTCAAGGGAAACAGTTCGTCCCTACCCAAACCATATGCTGCCAAATGTCTGCGATCCTAGCGGATTGTGGGTACAAGTGTGACTGGGCTGCTATGGTGGAGGCGTATAGCAATCAACTACGCCAGTTCTTGACTCAGGTCTCGGTCGTTCGACACCAGATTGCGCCTGTGCTTCCTCCTAATTTCAACATTCAGCACTTGAGACGGAGGATAGGTGTTCCGACGTGACCCGCCTACTGGCTAGCGCGAGACATCCAAATCGGTTGCATATTATTAGGTCCATGATACATTACCATACGGCTACAGAATCTGTGCGTCATTTGTAATTTATCATGCAGGTATACACCTGGATTTCATAACTTGGATTTCGATCTTGCTTTGTCCCGCATCTCCACCCCAAGCCCACCAGCTAACACGAGCTGCTTCCTCTCTTCAGCTGGTAAGCCTAGCTCGATTAATATTTCCTCGTTGTGGGTTCCTGGCTCTAATATCGTTGATGATCCTCCACGCTGAAACGAGGCAGGGGTCCTGCTAAGCTGGGGATGAGGGGCAGGGCGATGTGAACCTGTCGGGTCTATTGAGGCTGCTTCCGCAGGTAATAACACAGGCACAGCGCATGCATCAGAATCTTAAAAAAACGGGCCCCCATCGCACGGGAAAGGAAGTATAAGTAACGGGACAGGAGATCGGTCGGTCACAGGGATGCTTACCTTGGAATACGTCTGCCCAATAGTCCCTCGGCATCGTCTTGAACCCCTCCTCGATGTATTTCCTTAGCTTCGGCCAGTCATCTTGGGTGAACTGCTTTGCACGCGTGGGTGTCCACTCCGTCTTCATCCCGTTTATCCTCAGTGTTGCATTGAACCTGTCTATGAATGTTGCGAAGAACTGGGGCTCGAGGCATCCCAGGCTCATCCATTTCCCATCTGAGCAAGTATAGACATCGTAAAATGGTGCTCCTCCGTCGAGCGTGTTCGAACCACGCGGTTTGGAGAAGTAAGGAGAGGTGTCGTTCGCGTTTAGGAGTGGGAATGATGAGACGTAACGGGCACCAGAGACCTGTTTTTACATGATGGGAGATCATGAGGTTGGAATGAGTATCTCCAAGGGATGATTTACCATGTCAACATTAACGACCTGTCCACGGCCGCTCTTTCCCCGTTCGATAAGTGCTAATAGGATACCCGTGGCACACAGGAGGCCACCACCGGCGAAATCGGCGAGAAGATTCAGCGGGAAGCTTGGCTTTTCGTTCGTTCCTGGGAGCATCTAAGGTGAACATGGTCGTAAGCAAAAGGGGCTCTCTCTGTATCGGCGAGTTCAGGAACCATACAGAGAGAATGCCACTGAGGGCGATGTAATTGATGTCATGACCTGGCAAGTTACCATTGAACACATTCGTCAACTGGTTGCATGACGCATTAGCTTACCGGCCATAGAAGCATAGGGACCTTCCTTTTGGTTAACGAGAGCTCGATTTGGTAACAGGTTTGCTCACCTTCTCGAGGGTAGCTGAGTGGGTCGTATTACGCACTATTCAACTCGTAGATGGCAAATTGACTCACCCTGCGAGTCGCGCGTAAATAAGTTTGTCGTTTAGACCCTTCTTTCCTTCGGAGTCGTGAAAGACGTCCGGTCCGAGGCCCAACCTTTCGAGTACACCAGGTCTGAACGGGTCGATGAGCACATCTGCTTCGGCAACGAGACGCTTTGCAGTGGCGAGTCCCGCTGTATTCTTTGTGTCGAGGATTATTGAGCGCTTGCCTTCGCATAACGCATCGTTGGTAGGTGCAGACGACGGCCTGTCAATGCGGGTAACTGATGCACCGTGGTGTGCAAGAACGAGACCTGCGAAAGGAGCAGGAGCTAATCCTGCAAACTGGTAGCCCGATGTGTCAATTAGGTCCATCAAAAGTGCGTGTGCATACCTCGACTACTTTCAAACCACTCAGTGCCATCGTGGTGAAGGAAAAAGGATGAACGAAGTGATACAAATCTTGGCTCGGATGTGGCGGCACTACGAGGGCGAAAAGTACCAAGCGTAGTTACGGCGTCAGTACCTTCAGCTGCTCACCTCAATTGCTGCGTGCTATAAGGTGATGGCGGCTGAAACTGTTATAGTCTTTATGATGTTCCGACAAATGATCTCGTTATTGTTGAAATTTGGAAAAGTGAGACAATGAGGCAGCCTATCAGGGACGTAGGGACCTGCCGGGGCCCGAGGACAAGAGAGTCATTAGAATGAAACCAGCTAATGGGATAGAGGATACAATACGTACCAGTCTCAGCATCTAATCACTCATTTGTGGTTCAGTGCCGTTTAGATCCGAGGTAAGCAGTCGGCTTGAAACATAACCCGTACTTCCGAAGTTACCGCGGACCGATGGTTTTGCATCATCTGTTTGCGCTTGTTAGGGATGAAAGCCTTCGACAAATAGAGTCAAACATCGCTTCACCATCACATGACATGGGAAGTTGCTCTATGTCTGGTGGGCCTCTGGACATGTGAACAGAAATCATTACGCGGTCCGCGTTTTGTTCCCTCCATAAAATGATTCTTGTGCTCTCAGGACAGTTACTCGTGCCTACCCACAATGAGGTATTCACTCATTCCAGCTTGTTTTGCATTCAAGTTCGTTGCAATTGCGTGGGCAGAACATACATTCGTTCCCCGCGACACTGGCGAGGGGCTGACTTCACTGAAGCTGGATGGACCAGCGTGTATTCCAGCTGAATGGACAACCCCACCTCTGAACCCGGCTCTTGGTAGCTTCAGTATCGAAACTGCTTTCTTCGAGGAATACCTGGGCAATATCACTTCTCCGAACACGTTGTCCATAAACCTATTCAACAACCTGAAAAACAGAGCGGGCGTAGCGCCTGAGATACGCATCGGTGGGATCACAGCCGACTCCACTTTTTGGAACCCCAACCAGGATGTTGCCTTGTATAATTTCATCGACGACACAGGGGCACTCCGGAACACGACCCTCGGACCTCAGTTTTGGAACTCTGTCAAACTTCTTCCGGGAGGGACCAAGATTGTCATGACTCTTGTAAGCTCTACAACAATTGTTGACCACACGGATGGACCCTGACACCTCAACAGGACCTGGAGAGCCTCAATCAGACCGGCGCACTGAGTATGGCTGAAGCTGCTTGGGCAGGTCTTGGACCAGGGATCATTTCCCGCTTTGAAAGTAAGTCAACCTCCATGTCCTCAGTTACCACCGGGCCGACCGGGCCTCTTCGACAGTTGGGAATGAACCTGATCAGTATTCCCTCCATTTGGACGCACAGAACTACACGGCTATTTGGGAAGTAGGTCTTCGGAATCGCACCACTGGGGGTCCACAATTGATCAGTCCTCTCTTGGTTGTAGCCGTGGTCTGTCAATATATCGAAGGCGCTAAATGTCCCTTACCCCGAATTCCAAGTTGGAGCCACGGCGATCGACCCGCTGTGGCCATACAATACCCTCCAGGCAGAGGCCCAATTTGACTGTGTTAGTGCGCTTGCTGCTGGTGCGGACGACGGACATACCGTGAAGACGTGCAGTGAGCACACCTACCAGTATAGCGTATGCATTCATCTGGATCCCGGACATGTGATCTCACCCCCCTCTAGGTGTGCGATCCAACCAGGGCGGCTGTAGCCACCTTGACAAATCTGGTATGTATTTTTCTACCATTGGCATGCGCTTCGTCTGATGAGCATGCTTCCAGGTGAATCATACTCGTTTGGCTGAGTTAGTCAAGTACCTTCGACAAACTGGCCTCCCTTGATCAGCGTTCTTTCCAGGTATCTGGATCTGTGGCAACCCCGCATTCACGCTGTTCGATCACGGCTCGGTCCCGATGGATTTGTGATTGGTGTGTACCCATGTTGAAGGAACTAGTTAATGATACTCACTTGTAGTCAGGCGAGTTCAACTCAGTCTCGTGCTCAGGTAGAGACAACGTCAGCAACACGTTTGGGCAGGCGATGTGGCTGGTACGTCTGCGAAAACCATACCTACACACATCAATATTGATTTTGAGCACTAGCTTGACACGACACTCTACGCGGCCTCCATCAATATTTCACGGTGAGCCCCTTTGTCGATTGACAAGTGTCGTAGGATGGCGGATCAATGAGAAATAGGGTTTACGTCCATCAAGGAGGTCCACTTGCGTTGCAAAGCTCGACACAGCTGAACCATGGCGGTCTATCACTCTACAACCTCTGGTCCGTATTAGAGGAACTGACTTCCTGGCGCGCACTTACCCTGTGTACAGGTATCCGGTTGATAATCAAAACGGACCCACACAAGTATTCCCATCATACTCTGCCTACTTGTTCGTCTCAGAGCTTATCGGTGGCTCGAAGTCCCTTCGCACTGCCAATATCTTCCCAGGCAGACAAGCCAACGGATCCTCTATTACTACTGCAGGTGGCGACCCTTCTGCAGGTCAGATCTCAGTGTACGGATACTGGCAGGAGCCGTTCACAGAGTATCCCGCGAAGCTCGCCATCCTGAACCTTGAGATATATAATTCGACTGCTACATATCCTCGCCCGAACATCACCGTCGACTTCTCGACGTTTTTGTCGAAGCCTGGTCAGACAGTCACTGTGAAGAGGTTGACGGCACCTGGCGCAGATATCAAGTATGGGAATTTGACGACGTGGGCGGGACAGAACTTTGCTTCTGGAGTTGCCGACGGTGAAGTGGTGGAGGAAAAGATTACGACAGGTCAAGTTGATGTTGCAGCGTCGTCTGCCATTTTGATCACTTGCTACGAATAAGGACACCATAGCTATCCAATGCGACACCCTGGTCCCTAACATCGTACAATTCGTCGGTAGCTGGTTTTAAGACTGGGGATACATAAGTATCGTTGGTAACCGTTCAATATTTAATATTTAATGTTGGCACACTTGGAATTATTGGCAAAAGTTAACGTTCAGGGCAAGACTCGACTCAGGCGTGTGCTTGCATAACGCAAGAGTTGCTTAACGTTTTCTCAGGGGTTCTGCTCCTGGCTGCAGTAACTTACAAACAAGTCAAACTTGTTCTGCCCTGTTCTGCATGAGATCTCTATCATTCAGGACCCTCACCGCCATGGCAAGATCAACCAAAGTACCCATTTCAGAGCTGCCGTTGCCTCCACCTTCGCATATCTTAACCAAGAATCTTACACCGGACCCAAATACACCCACTCCAGCAACGTTTATCAGCGATGTGCTTCCCAATAGATCAAGTATTCAGCGACGTCCACGACTTCTACCTCAGCCGGCGCATTTTTCATACGTCAACCCAATGCCTTTGGAGTTTCCTTACGAAGTAGCAACTCCGGACTCCGCAATCGAGGACAAGGCTGCGTACATCGAGAAGTGGCTGGCTGAGCATGAGGCTACCGTACCAACCGGGACGGCTGTAGGGAAGAGCAACCATAGCGAGCTGTCTAAATTCACACCTAAGGCCAGGGATCAGAGGAGGGAGCTCATCGGGCTATCTGAGACTTGTCTAAGGGACTGCTTGCCGCACTTGGACGTCGGTGACGCTTTCCTTTCCCTGGGACAACCTACCCTGGTACCCTCCAGCGCGGAAGAAAAGGACCGGCAACATTCCTCTCCTGAGGCGGAGGGCATCCGTCAGGAGCTCGTCGATGTCCTAGCTGGACACGCAGTCCTCATGTCCGCGGATGGCGCTACTGGCGAGAATGGTTTCGCTCCTTGGTCTCTCAGGTACAGTGGGCACCAATTCGGTGTCTGGGCTGGTCAACTCGGTGATGGGCGAGCAATTTCCATACGTGAGTGCTTGAGTGCTCGATGACAAGGGATAGAGTCGAAATATCGTCTTACTACCGAGATAGTTGCTACTCCTCACCCATCCCAGGGCGATGTCACCTACGAACTTCAGCTGAAGGGGGCGGGTCGCACACCATTTTCTAGGACTGCCGATGGTCTCGCTGTGCTGCGTTCTTCCATTCGAGAATTCCTCTGTTCTGAAGGTAGCTCACCCCTTATTCAAGTTTCCGGTATGCTCAGATTTCTTTTCCAGCCATGCAGGCTTTATCCATACCCACTACCCGATCACTTGGTCTGGTGTCCCTACCCGACCTTCCAGTCAGGCGCGAGCGAATCGAAACCGCTTGCGTGTGTACTCGTGTTGCAGAGAGTTTCATCCGTATCGGTAACTTCGAAGCATTCTCCCCTCCCGAAAACGCGTATTTCCTAGGCGGCGGGCAACAGGGCCCCGACTACGAAGGCTTGCGTATCTTAGGAGAGTGGACGGTTAAAAGAGTGTTAAAGCTCAAAACGGTGGACTCGGACGCTGGTGACGCGTGGGGCAAGGAGTTACTTTTTGAGGTGGCTCGCCGGAATGCAAAGATGGTCGCAGCTTGGCAAGCATATGGATTCATGCACGGCGTCATCAATACGGACAAGTGAGATTTTTCCCCCAAGTTCGATGTTGGATTCAATTGACCCGTTACTAGTGTGTCCATCATGGGCCTTACAATCGATTATGGTAAGCGTGTCACGGGTTTAACTTGCTGCGACTTGTCTATTCATGCCCAGCATAGGTCCATATGCATTCATGGATGTCTTTGATCCCTATCATATATGTAATCATTCTGACTCTGAGGGACGATACGCTTACATGGTAAGATGGATCGACTTCTTCTCGCGAGCTCACTGACTAATCATGCGTGCCAGTATCAACCGAACATGATGTGAGCCAATTCTGCATGTCAAATACTAGGTCGCTAAGGCGTCTGCAGTATCTACGCTTGCCGTGCTCTGCTGAATGCTCTCGCACCGCTCATTGGAGCCGAGATATCCCTGGGTAACAAAGCCGTCAAAGCAGGCTGGGCTTCCGATACAACTCCCGAAACCCGTTCCTCCTGGCGCACTACTGCACTCAATCGGCACAAGTCCGAGATGGAACGTATCATCCAAGAGACCTGTGCGGTCGAGTACAACATTCAGATGCGCAAACGCCTTGCTCTCCGTCGTAAAGAAGAGACCGATCAGTCCGAAATATTCCAACCCCTCTTGGACCTCATGGAGGAGCAGAAGTTGGACTTCCACGGGACGTTCAGGAAGCTATGTTTTTTCCAACCCGGATTGCTTACGGGTGATGGTTCAGAGAAGCAGGGCAAACTCGAGTCATTTATCGGAGGCTTGCTCGGAGGCTCTTCTGAACCTGATCGTCTGGATCATGCTAGTGCAACCGAGCAGTGGCTTAGCTGGCTCGAGAAGTATGCTGCGCGGATTGAAGGTGATGCACCCGAGTGGACTGGAGAGGACGACCGTCATGCGGCACGAGAGAAAGCTGCGAGAGCTGCGAATCCCCGCTTTGTCTTGCGACAATGGTTACTTGAAGAAGTCATCAAGAAGGTTGAGACGGATCATGCAACGGGAAAGCGCATTCTTGCAAAGGTTCTGCAGGTGAGCGAATTGTTCTACTGGTGGAACGATGAGCGCGATTATTGAAGCTTGCTGATGCAGATGGCTTGCTCGCCATTCGAACCGTGGGGAGCGGAGGGTGATGACACACCAGATCACGAGCTTGATCCAGAGACCAGAGAGGAGAGACGGTTGTGTGGTATGGGAGAGAGGAGGCTGTTGGGCTTCCAATGCAGTTGTTCAAGTTGAATTATCTGTTTCACAGACTCCACGATCCGGATGCTTCTTCTGTAAACAGTGGCTCTTTACTCTGCTTTCTCACGCCACAAATGACCCGATCCCATCTAAATATGCAGAGGTACCTCCGTATACTTGGCAGGTGCTGTGCTTTGACTCACTCGCAGGTTAAATAGCCCCACCTCACTTTTTGTACTCTGAACAACCACTGGATACATTTCTTCTGGGATGTGGCTTGTGGGTATATTGTAGATATGGTCATAAAATGTAAGGAATTCTATACGTGTCACATACGGCACAACCCAGGGTGTGTGCGGTGTCCGGTTGTGTATGCAGACCTACACCAACCTCGGAGCAACCCAAGGCGAGTAAGAATGAGACGGAAGCCGGGAATGCATAGTAGTACAGGGAACTTGAAATTAAGTGGTTGTATAAGCTACACAACCACGCTTGGTGGTGGGTGTGCCGAGGGAACAATGATAGTTTCAGCCGCGGAGTATGATAAGTTAAATGACGAGTCCGTCACAAGTGTAGAGAATGCGAACTGGATGTCGGGTGTATCGGGGCCCGGCCAGCTATGTACAGGCCAATTCTGGGATACCTACAGAGCACAAAACGTGCCAGGCATGACTTTAGTAAACGCGCCAGCGAATATCAGCGACATACCAGGGTAAAACCAGACACAAAGAATGAGGTATAGGCCTGGCAAGTCGTCAGCACGCCCATGCGGTGGTTGTGCGCAGACTTACACATGATCATGCCCGGGAGCCAATTTGATTTTCCGTCTCGGACGACACAGTTCAGCACAAATACTACAATACCCGAGTCACTGATCACTACACCGAGAGCAGAAAAATGACGTGCTACATACATACCTGAAAGGAATAGGACGATGGACAGGAAAGGGTCAAAGAGCAGAGTCAGTGGCTTGTCAAGTATCCATGCCAGTGTGACGATGAACCTAAGTCAATAGTTCGGGGTGAGCAGGAGGTGCAAATAGGACACGAGGCACACACGGAATGACAAATAGCGCAATTTGCTGGCGGGTAAATGTAAGTGCCGTCTTGCGGACAGTGGAGTCAATCTAAAACTCACGATACTGGAACCGACTGCAACACCCAAACTCACGGTCAACCTGTCCTTGACAGACACCGTTACCGCAGTGACATGTTCTGCTGCATTTCCGACAATGGGCAAGAGAATGACACCGACAAACTCTTTTGGGACTCTTAACGACTCCGTCATACCATCGATGGAGTCTACGAGGAACTCTGCAGTGACAGCGATAAGCTGCAGTTAAAGTTCAAGGGTAGGTTATTTACTCCACAGTGATAACCGCAAAAATTGAGGCAACGCACCACGGTGACAACTATCAGGAGACCGAGAGATACTGACACACTCATTTGAGGTTCCTCAATCAGTTCCAGTTCCGGTTGTTGCATTATCTCTGGATCAGAGCCTGGATCGGAGTGACGTGTCGCCGTGGGGTCGTCTCTGTCGAAACGGTCGTGTTCTGGCTGAGGGGAGGTGACCACCGCCGTTCTAGTGGTCGTGGAGTCGGAAGTTGCTGGCTGTTTTCCACGGCGAAAGCTCCTCTTAAAGTTGCCCGTGAATGGGTTCCCCCCAACGTGTCTCGATAATTGGATTTCATCGCTGTCGTCTTGATAAAGGGCTTTGTGTGAAAAGAGCTGGAAGGTGAGGTAAGACGCGTAGACTGAAAGATGTTAGGTGTTAGTTGTGCGAACGATGACTACGAGCATGGTTCCGTACTAAAGAGTAGAATGATAGCGACCTGGAGAAAAATCAGATGCACAGATTAGTGATGATGTTCGGGGAACGCACGCTGCGACTCATTTTCAGGGTCAACGGATCAACGGAGGTTAAGTTTAAATCAGGTTGTCCCTGGAGGGCCATAAGAAAGGCTCCAGGAAGAAGGACGGCAATGACGCTGATCGTGAGTAGTGATGAATGCAACTGTAGAGCACCTTTCATCACGTATTTCTCAGTACAGGCTGGCAATGCGACCAAATGATTCATACTTGTGCCAAAGCCCTGATCTGAGAATCTCGAGCCACCTGCAAAGAAACACATGCCGAGGACCAGGACTGCGACCATGTGGCATTGGTGAAACTGTAAATTGACAACAAGCTGAATGCTTACGCAGATTACTTAGGATCGAACCGACAACTAGTGGTGGTTGTGAGTATGGAGACCGGAGCCAAAAGCGTGTTTTTCCTCACGAGATGATTGGACAATCTCAAGTTCACATTTGGTCAAAGCAATGATCTAGGGTGAGCATTAGATCTGAGGGACATACAGCCTGGTGTAAGACAACATACTGAAACAATGAGTTCGACGCTGTGGCAGATGGTGAATTTGCGAGGGGTCAGTTATACCGTTGGACGTGGAAACGTGGCTTACGCATTTCCCTAAGCAGAGATGAGTACCGAGATGCCGCCGCGTTGATCCCGATTCCACGTACCAGTGTAGCATTTAGAAAGCCAGCCAACGCTTGTCCCGCCCGTAGGGATAGTTCATCAGTGGCAAAGGCAAGAAGCTAACCGCACATAAATATCATGCTGTGGTAGATTCGTGTCAGTCACCTACCTTAGCCAGTGGTATTATAGCCAGGAAGGCGACTATTGGGATGAGCTGGCAAAGAGGGATTGTGGAGCGCAGGAGATGTACATACAGACGAAGATCAGAGTGTGTTGATCAGGGACCACGAAGTTCAACGCCCACTGTTTTGCAATGAATTAGCTGAGTTGAATAAATCGAGGGAGGGGAGCATACAGATATTGGAATAAAGACGAGGAGCGCATTGAAATCTGATGTGAACCGATGTGTGGCCGTCACTAAGGCGAGTGACGTGAAAGCTCACAGGAAGACAGTATTATCACTCGTATACTTCTCCAGACAGATGGGGTTGGTTTGATCTTCTTCTCCACTTGTAAGAGAGTGGCAGCGCTTGCAGAGAATGAGCCCGACTGTTGTGGCGATAGGGATATGGTCTCTTCTCTTCGTCTGGAACCATGTGATGAGTGTGAGGGCGGTTCCACTAATGTCGGTGACGGAGGGTCCATGATTTGGCTGAGAATGAGGTTCAAATGCACTCACTGGTTTTAGACAGTAAGTGCTGGATATAAAGTCGACCACAGAACCAGGATATGATACTGGTACTGGTACGAGTTGGGGGTCAGCGCTTGTGTCACTGGTGGAACGAGGCTTTGAACTGTGCAATAGTGCACATTGCACAGCCTCCTGAGAGGCCCTGAGCAACGCGGACAGCTTTTTTACGTTCAAGTTGCTCAACCGCCGAGCGGTCTTTGACACTCGGAACTCGACTGCGCAGCTGGATCTTCGAGTCCGATTCCGCCGAACTTCCACCGATAAGACAACGAGGCCACCGAGCAGGTCTGTTCAGGTCTGTTCGCAGGGAGAAAAACCGCGACCAAACTACTGATTACGACGACATCAATCAACTCTTTTCACAGCTCGTCTCGATGGAAAGATTTATTTCCATGGCGACGAGTTTACGACGATCGATGCAACGTTATATGGTGTTCTTGTCAATGTGCTTGGGAATTGGTCGAGGTGTTGGAGAAGACTGTTCTGGTGGCTTATGTGCAACGGATCACTGCCGTACTTTTCCCGGAGTATGAGAAGTCCTTGAAGATCAGAGGGGAAGCGTCGCAGAAGTAACCTGGGGGTTCGCCAACTCAGCGTTGAGTCTGATGTTCTGGAATCACGAATCAGTTATCTCCCTTTAAACCATGTCTATCACAACGTCAACTGTGTATTGTTTCTCCTGTAGGTTTCTAATATACTTTACCCCGGATGTGTAGAGTGCTCGGGGACGCTAATGCTATTGTCTACAGTATTGCTTCGAAAGTGGATTTAACGCAATAACCGGCGGAATCGATGAGGCTGACCACCGACGGGCTCCGTGAAGGAGATGTTGCTACCGAGGGTAAAGGTCGATGCCCGTCGTCTAGTGAAAGCTAGGTGTTGTATGAGGAACTGGGCCGCGCGATAACACCCAACAGGACATACCATGCCAGGGCTCCTCCTCGACATCGCCAATTTGTACGCCCACAGATTTATAGCTTGATGATGTGCTGCGGGACCCCAGCATAGTCTGTCCAATTTCCAGAGGTGATAGTTGCATATCTTCGGGTTCAAATAAACCAGATGTTATGCCCGTATGGTGGCGTCTCTCAGCCCCACGAATAACGAGTCGGGCATTCAGGGTCGCAAGAAAACAGTTGGCATAGCTGTGAAGTGTGAGGCGGGAATTGGTGATTTTCAGTCACGAAACATGGTTCGTGGTTGGCTTACAGTTTGGACAAAAAATAAAACCTACATCACATCCTGTCAGTCAGCACCACCACAAGGAGATATTTGGCCCAGTGGGAGCCTGGAGGCTTACACTGTATGATGTACGATGCCCAAAGTCTGCGCGAGAAGAAACTCTAGCATGGTCGCAACTACTGTGACCAAGCCCGTTTCGATGGTTAATTTGATAAGTTTGCGAATCATGGAGTGAGTGTCTCTGCAATCCGATTCTCCCTGACCACGGAAGAGCTAGAAGACAATCCACGTGCCCGGTTTAAGATTTTGCTAAACAGCCCTAACAAGGATAGGGAGACCCACAAGCTGTGTAGTGCGAACCGTGATGAGGACATCACACGTTGCGCTTATGACCAGCCATATCTTCCAGTCCATGCAATCGTTCAGTGGAAACTCTCGTACACAAACTATCACTCACGACCGCCCCGTCCCTGTCGAACACTCCCAACAGTGCATCTGTGCTACTCTGTTCCAGCGTGAACCAGCGTGAATCATTCAAGAGAATGTAAAAAAAAGGACGAACCAATATCCCGCCCGTCATCAGCATGACACACTGGCCTAGTGAGACCTGGAGCCAATTTGGTGATCTGAGAATGAACCAACTAGGGCAAGAAGACTGACCACCATTATAGCTATAGGTATCCAGATAGACCTCCCCAGGATCCAAACTCTCCACGCAAAGAATGCCTGCACCATCGACGACGCTGGATATTATTCATCAGTAATAAGTCAACTCGAGAGAAAAGGAGTCCACCAACACAACCCAGTAAGCACACACAAAGTCTGGAAGGCCCAGGTAGACATCGTCTCAGAGATGGATACTCCATTTAGAATGTAGTCCCTCTGTCCAGTGATGAGACACGATAGACAGCGTATCTCTGACCCGACGATCATACTGTACATGACGAGGACGCTGTTGAACACCTCCAGAAAGAACACTGAAAAAACTGTTCATCGGGTGTCAGCGATGCTGTGCGGGAATCAGGACTTGAAAGATGAATGCTTACCTGCGAGTTGAAGCCATTGAGGATCACGGTGAAAGCGCGTCGCGTAGATAACTGGCGTTGCCATCGTGAGATTAGCATTGGAAGGTGCTCTTCGTTCATAGTAGTCTCACTGACAGACTTGAAGGCTTAAGACCCCCAAGAGGCCAAAGTTAAGTAGGTACCCGAGGGCCTACATTGGGCAGTCAAGCGCATGACGGCATCGTGAGCAAGCATATAATACTCACGAAGGATATGTCCCTGCACAGACAATCATCTTCCCAATCCACTGGCATACAATTAGGAAAGGGAAACTCACGAAACTTGTACGAGGACCGCATACTGTTCTGAGGTCGCTGGCTCGAAACTGGTTTGACCGGCGGATTTGATAAATACGAAATCATCCATTAGATTGCAAAACAGACGCACGCCAGTGGCATCCGTTTTTAGAGCCTAAGCGGGGCAGGGAGTTGAAATTGGGCACCAGCTTGACGAGGCGGGGAAAAAAGTCACCTTCAAAGCTCATCTGCCGTTTTTATAGACACGCAGAGGCAGAAGCAAACCTGACATATTGTGGGGAAAGCAAGAAAAGCCGGGTGTTTTTACGCTTTCTGATTCATAATCCCACAATATAAAAAGATCCAACTATGCACAACACACGACTCACGGGGATAGCCAGGTGATCATGGTTCGTGAATAGTCAAATCGGAGGCCCTAGGGACATGCCATCGTTCGAAACCCAAGCTTGCTCCTGGAGCGTGATATCAGCGCAATCATCGAAGAGCAGCTGGGCTATGCCGTCCACCCACGCGGACACAAACCCCTTGTTCTCGTACAATTGTGAAGAGGCTGCCAGTGTGTGAATAGGCCAGCAAGTGCAGGCACTCATCATGTGCTCCTAGCGGAGTGAGGTACGGGCGGGTGTTGGGAATCCCAACATCTTCCTAGACCATACCCCAATCCGCCAAGCATGAGCAGTTCTGACTCCTGAGTCAACGTTCACCGTGAGAACTTGAATCTCGGACAGTCTCTCAGATGCGCCAAGGAGGTTTGAGTAACTTTAAACGCTACGACAGTGTGTACAACTCCGAATCAGCTCACAATAACCAGACGTCAAACACAATCTTTAACACCGCTATCAACACTCTCAATCTCGCCATACTTGTCCACGTCACCGTTTCGCAACTGCTTGAGTCCGCTACTTTCCCTTGATTCCCCAGTTGTCGAACTCGCCTGCAACGACCGTGGCGCCCATGTGAGATCACCGTCCTTTCAGAAATCCGCACCTTCCATAGCCATTAGTTGCCGATCGACCTCCCGGCTCAAATCGACACTGTTAGGACTCTGCCTATGTAGTCCACGGAGATTCAATACGAGGCGCTGTCCCATTACTGCCAGGAGGGGGCAGGCGAATCTTGACCAGAGCATGAGTTGTCGCGGTCGTTATGAATATCAGTCAGGGATGGTACGTACGCCCGAGCAAGAAAGTTTCTTGGATCCTGCAATTTAAGAGAGAATAGTCGGAAGCCGGTTCAGTAATTATTCCTCATCATTAGAGTTGTTGAGATGTAAACATACGGTAGAAAACATTATTCTGTCGTAACGCAAGTTTAATAAACTGAGAGAAGGAAATATGGTTTCACACACAATGTGGTAATGCTGAAGGTCGATGTGAAAATATGGACCTGGAGGTCTGTTTGTCGGTAGTCGAGCATCGGGATGGATCACTCACGACCAAGAATATAGTAGCTAGATGTTGCGGTGAGATAGGTACATGTTGCAAAAGCCGGCAGTGGCGGCGGTGCTCACCATCCCTGGAGAGCATATAATGGAGAGTAGAAAGAAGGGGCCGATGGCGAAACCGAGAGTGTTTCCGAAGGCTCCACATGATCAGGGTGAATAGTATTGTGTGTAGCAGGATGCTGATTCGTGTGTTCATGTGCGGGATATTGTATTGATTTGGAGTGAGATATTACCTTGCGAGAAATATTAACCACTGATAAATTTAGAAACCTCGAGGTTCAGTGGAGGGGATCAGTCTTACTACATATGCTGGGGCCGGGAGGATCAGTGACTTGCTCAGCGAAGGATGCGGGATAATGCTCACGCATCGTGTAACTGATGCATATCTCGGTTTGCACAGCCTGAGGCGTGGAGACTTTCGAGAGCCCAGGGTGAGGCGAGTTGAAGTAATTAATGTGAAATACTCACGTATTTGAATGTTTATACTGTAGTATGTCCCGACGCCTATCAGGGTTCCGATGTAGATAATATAACCTGCAGCTAATTGAATAGCCACTTTCCGCTGACAGCCCCAGAGCACCCAAGCCTTCATGATGACGAAGACTGGATATCGGATGAACTCCTTGAATCCGTGGCCGAGAATGGGAACAAGAACGCACTGTGCATGGACTCTACACAGAAAACCATAAGCAGCAAACTCGCCAGGTGAAAATGCTTGCAAAACTACGTTTGTGCAACTCTGCTCAGTAATCGATGCCACCCAATGAAGTGGGAACACTCACGTCCTCTGCCCCATGGCCGACGATGTCGAACTCCTCGAGCACAATAACGGTCTGAGCTATCAGGTTGAGATATCGGTTAGCGAGGAACGTGGCTTTCACAATCGTCCAAGGTGCCAGCCAGATATACTGTAACTATAAAACAGCTCAGCATTTTCGCCACGAGGATAGAAGGGAAGACAAGTGCACTTCGTCGTCGATGGTCAGAAAAAAATCATAAGCCAGAAAGGTATGTCCTACAGCGACGAAAGCCCTAGACCGAACGTCAAATCAAAGTAACCCAAGCACAGATATTACCCACTGTCTGATCTGCACGCCTTGAGCGAAGACTTCGGGAGATATAAATATAGTCTTGATTCCAGAGCTTCGAGCTGCTGCAGACATGTATCCGGCCTACAATGTAACCAAGACAAGAACTGTCACTAAAGTTGAGCGATCTTGTTTCGAAAGCTGCGAAGATGGTTCAAGTGGTGGGTACAGTGGGGAAGATGGGTAACATGACTTACAGTATGTCCAAACAACCATTATAAGTGGTAACAACCTTCTCATCCCATGAATCTGCACTGTGATTAGGACGTAAGAGGGACCGCCCCAATGATACCATGTGAGTAGACGAAGAACGAAGCACTTATAGGGGTAGATGAAGTATACTTCTAGTGTCACTGCCAAGTCGAAGGGGGCGTTTTGTGGAGCGGCGACGTCGCGGAGATTATGTTGACACCGCTAGGCTTCAGCTCACATTTTCCCAGACTCGAAGTCTGCGATGGAACGACGGAGTGAGCCGCGGAGCCAGCGTTAAGAGTATTAGGATCAGACGGCGGTTGACTGAACTGACCAGTGCCCTATGTAACAGTGCAATTATTTACAACGCCGCTGGGGATGCAAAATCCCACCTTGACGACCCCGCAGACGCCAAGGCACGGTGATTCTAGCATTCATCGACATCTGCGACCTGAAGTTATCAGACGCGGGGAGTGCCGTTCGCGTTACGATAGTCAGGCACGGACAATGCTGAGAGATGTTCGCCCATTTATCCTGCTTCAATAGCGAATGAGAATGTTTCAGCAAGTCAATGACAGATATAGCTGAACACATGAATAAATAATTCCTCGCGACTATCTCCCAGGCTCTTAAATACTTTAATGTTTCCCTCTAGACGACTCACCAGGTCCAGTGTGCGAAATTTATCTGGTACACCATGGGGTAACAAAATATTTACATCTGCAATGGTCTCAAGCCCTGTTGATGTGGTCATAAGTTTGAGACATCAACGCATCAACTTTGGCGTGTGGCGAGCCTGAGGCAGGCGCACTTGGCTCGACACCTGGGCGATGTGTTGTCACTGTTTAGGTGACGGGTTCCGTTGATGGGAGAGTTGGCAGAGTGTCATGAGACTCAAGCAGAAATGGGACGCAAGCAGAAATGAACTTGAACGGCGACTGTGAGGGCCTGCCATCGTGTTGCACAGCCACTTCCACTTCCGAGTGCTAAAACGCCTGCCGCCAAGCACCTTCACGACTCACTAGCACTCCTCTTCCTTGAGTTGGACGTTTCTCTCCCACATGGCGCAAACGAGTTCGAGTGGACTTCATGACGCACACACCTGGGTGGACCTTATTTCTCAATCTGCTTCATGTCCAAAAGCAGAGGGGAGCCTTGAGCAGACGTTTATAGACCCCCAATTCTTAGTTCCAGAGGGTACCAGCAGTTCTTGCCAGCCCGCCAAAAAGAGACAGAACCGTCGCAAAGGCAAGCAGACCGAGAATTCGGAACCCGTGAAAAGGTCACGACGATGCGGCAGATTGGAGATGATGCCAGAAATGAACCTCGATATATTGTTTTATGTTCGCAAACTCGTCTTTCTTTGCTGATGTTGAGGACTTAACCGAGTCATCAGATCTTCGGTTTTCTCCATCCAATGGATATTCTTAACCTCTCACGAACGACCAAGTCGTTCCGGCAACTCCTCATGCGAAGATCCTCTGCCTTTATCTGGAAGACTTCCTGCAAGCAGATCGATGGCCTCCCAGATTGCCCGCCAGACTTAACCGAACCTCAGTATGTGAACCTCGTATTCGATCCACACTGCCACGTGAGTCTTTGGTCTGTCAACTTTCGAATTATGTTTCAGTAATATGATGGGTTGTAGCGCTGCGGAAAAGTCGCCCCAACGATTCACTGGCGCTTGCGCCTGAGATATTGCCCTGCATGCAGAAAGCGATGGTGTGCTCTCATTTGCTGTGAAATATCTCTCCCTCATAATTGTCCCACTTGTAGCTTGGGCGACAGTGCTTTCTGTGCAGCCCCTGTATTTTTCCACCCACAGGCGATACCAGGCGAGTTCATCGACAGAGGGAGTATGTTGACTTTGCTTGAGATATCAGCATCGTGTTGATAACCTTTTTAGGACGTCGCGCATATTTCGTTGTCCGCGAGACGGCTCAGGCACTTCATGAGGAATTCAAACAGATTCCTGTCCTCGAACGCGATGGGTTCATCAAGGGAAAGTATCGACAAGTAGCTGAAATAGCAGAGGTCGGCTTTCTTTTTCATGCTAAGTTATGTGTTATCTCATCCGAAATGTTTCAGCATGCCGCTAAATGTGAAGTCTGGCATCGTGGCGTCACGGAGGCTCGCAAATCTGAACTGGAGAATGTACGAGCTGAACGAACGGACGCGTCAGTCTTCAAGTTCATCCTTAGTATCCATCTAACCTCATCCACCCCGCCCCTCGCATAGCATATCTGCTCGACTCAGGGACCTGGGATATGGTGACGAGATCGACTATTTTGGGCCGGATCTTCCGGAGGACGAGCGCAAGTATTTTAATGTCTCTAAGCCTCTCACAGACAAAGGTACTTATTTTACACCTTCACCACCCATATACTTTGAACGGTTCACAGAATGGGACCGCATTCGTCCCGGTCTGGTCGAACGCATGAATTTATACAGGAGGGTAAGAATCCAGAACGCTGTATACAACCCTCGTCGAAACATCCTCCGCAACCTCTACGATCAGTATGTCCGGACGCCTGGACCCCAAAATGCACGCTTTGATCTACTCCCTCACGTGGTTGACGTCGCGAAATTCCCGCCTTTCGAAGCCATTATCAAGTCTCCAGAAGAAACGAAAATAACACCAGAGTCATTTGCAGAAGCTTTCATACAATTGCCATCGTTTGTCCGTGGATGGAGGGACGATATCGAAGCTCAACTCGCTGCACTGATCGAGATTCCCGCGGACTTGATATCCAGCGATACCCCTGGTCCATCCGCGCAGACACCACGGGACCTCCTTAGGCTAGCCTGTGCCGTGTTCTCAAAGTCGGTAGGCGGCGTCGCGATGTTTCCTGACATCATTCACCCACAAGACACTCATACTTTCAATGTCCGTTGGTATCGGACAGTTAAAGACGACCCAGACTCCATCGGCGCCAAGCTCTTCCGCGCACTTCCATGGTCCCTCTCTGACGTGTCCGGTAGATGTCTCGCTAAGTTTTTTGCCCCAGCCGCATATATTGTCCGCGCATGTGGATTGGACCCTCGTACCGCAACCTGCGAAGACATGGATAAACGAAATGCTCGGCTAATCTGTAACCACTGCCCAGCACCGGTTGAATGCCGCACCATCAGGACATGGAAATCTGCGGCAAGTATCTGAATTATTTGCAGGATGACACCAAATTTGACGGTTTCTTGGATCAAAAGCTTGTGCATGTTTCACGTCACCATCCTGACTATGATCACAAATTCGAGAAGACACGATGGACAGTGATTGATGCCGTCCACATGGACAAGATCCAGGCCTTTGAACAATCTCTGACTCCTTTAAGTTATGTCGAGGTATTTCCAAACGTGCGTTGCACCCTATGCCAAGTTCGTGCTGGCGACGCAGTCACACCATGGGACCTGCATCATCTCTCAGACGAGTGAGTCTATGCAAATTCTGAGTCAATGCAGGCCCGACGCTGAACTGTCTTAGACACTCCTTGGCATGGGACGAAGCACAACAGGCGAACTGTCTCATCAAGGTCGGGGGCGTTCTGTCAAGACGCGTGCGGGAGGTCAGGATGCGCATCACGGGGGATCTCGTTTCTTCTGAATCTGAGTGCAATGGACCATAATGGATGGGACATACTGTCCGACACGTTCTTCATCGTAGGTGTCACCACATGCACCGGTGTCCTTGCTAGCAACATTTACATTTTCCTCTTTACTCAGCGGGCATGAACATACAGACACCGGAGTTCGTTTCTTGATCTCCGTAATAGCTAAGTCGGGACCACTTGGGACCACATCAAGTTTCTATGTCTACCATATAGTAAGCACGGATAGTAACTAGCTGCAGCATGCCACCTCTCTGCATCATTCATCACTTCCTCATTCTGTGATCACCAAATCGCTGTCCTGTGATCTCTGTACCAACCCTCATGTCGATGGTTGACATTAATTCTGCCGCAATCGTTGGACCCAAAAAGAAGTCCCGCTGGTCGGCTTGTACTCCTGTTGGAAGCATACGAAGGATCCTTTCAAGCTGCGTTTGAGCACCTGCCTTCCCTGGCTCAGCAGTGGGCAGAGGACATCAAAGCTCAACTTTCTGCCCTCGTCGTTATCCCTGTAGAATTGATGGACTCGATGAGACCACCTTTCGAGGAGCCGGCAGATCGTTTGAAACTTGCAAGTGCTGTTTTCACCTCACGGCGTGGCCTCGTAATATATCCCGAAAGTTTCCTTCAAATTTTCTACGCTCGAAAGGTCGATACCCGACTTTTAGGGTGGGTTAACCAAACATCTGTGTTTATAAGTTAAGCCTTGGTCATTGAGCGGTGACGAGGGTCGCCGGGTCGTCAAACTGCTTAGCGTAGCTGCCCACGTGGTCTATGCCTGTGGATTAAACCCACAGACGGTGACATTGGACGACATGGATCGACGTAATGCCCGACTCATTTGCAACCATTGCGAGGACCCGAACCCAATTGTCTACACATGGAAGAGCGCGGTAGGTACTCCTCGTCATTTATCCTCTTCAATGTAACATGTTACACCTACCAGATATTTCACTTTTCTGGTAACTTGAAACATATTGCTTTGGCCTGTATCACCGGGGGGAATTCCTCGTGGACGCTTCTCGACGACGGATACCTCGCAAAAATTCATTCTGTGGAAAGGCTTAAATCCGAAAACGTTGGGAACGACGACACTTTTTCATTCGTGCAATGTGCCCGTTGCAAAGAGCGTGTGGGAGATGAAATATTTGAGCTTCTACTTACGGACCATCTGGCCGAAGAGTGAGCGAACCGGAATCATTATCGGTGCCATGCCACTCATCAACCTAAGCGCATACAGGCACTCTTTGATAATCGAAGGCGATGAGCTTCAAGAAAGTACCGATTATTATCGCCGGGAACAAGCTTTGAAGATCAACGGCATGGTGGTGAGCGTGACGAAGGAGGGAGATAATGTTTCATTCAAGTAATTGCGAAGCCACTTAATGTTTGAAGCCGCTGCTGGCTACATACGCCCAGTACCGTTTCCTGCTTGCGATACGCCAGCTCTTCCCCCATTTAATGACAATAAGGAATGTCATCGTAATCGCCAACCCAACGAATGCAGCAGAGACAAATGTGTTCTGATAACCCATGTGGAGCCAAGGGGTAATGCCATATCCCTACGCAGTAGCCCCTCAGTGTATACTCTGCGAAAATGGACCGCTTGACTCACGATAGCGAACGACAACGTGTTCTGCGACGTCAGGTAAGCATCGACGTCGCTTCCTAGGTTTCACAAACAACAGATTACTCACCCGAACGAGGATCACGGCCATCATGACCTCACCACTCATGTCTTTATACGAGTCCAGTGCGTATCCTATAGAAAGCGAGGACCCAATACCCGTCGAACACGAGATCATCCCCATGCCGATGACCAAACCCGACCAATGTATGCCCTTTGACGCACCAACGCCCCAGAGTATCAGGGACGCAGGACATAGCAGAAGCGAGACGACCATCAGCCAGAGACGATCTTCTGGTTCACGGATCCCGCGCGTCCGGCGGGCGTAACGGACCGCGAACCTGTCACCTACCCATCCACTGTAGCAGGTTCTAGGAAAGATGCGATTGGTGAGGAAAAGAGTTCTCCCTTGCTTGAGTTGACCTACCCGATCAACATCCCGATCAATGGTCCCACATAGGCCAAGCCAACGAAGCTCGCGCGGAAGTTGTAGGGCGCGCCACTTAGTATCAATGAACAAGTGGCATTCAGCACGTTATACCACACAAGACAGGTTCCATATTGAAAGCCGGCCCTGCGGTACGTGAGCGGTTGGTATTTGACGAGTAGACCGGTATGTACATACCAAAACACGACAGGAAATCGCAGCAGCAGCACAGGCCGATATGTCATGGTGAAGAGCATTTTATTTGAAGCATACCGCTCATTGAACAGCTTGAGGCGTTGAGAAAATGATTTGGATATTCCTACGAGTTCACCTGGAACAGACGGCGACGATGAGGAACTCTTCTCGTCCTTGTCGTCACTGCTACTGAAATCCACGCCCTCAGATGCTTCGCTGCTAGTGCGTGTGAAGTTTGTCTAAACAAGATGAATGAGCAAAGGTTTCGCTCGGACAATATCGCGCTGCTCACCTCTTCCATGAAGAAAAATAGGATGATAAGTGACCCAAAGTTAATGATAGCTGCCCAATACATAACCCAATGCCATCCTTGGCCATCATAGATGAACTTAATAAAAAAGTAAAAGTCCATTAAAGAGCGTCCAAGTGAGACAGCACTCACGCCAGCAATCATAGGAGCGAAGTAGTTCGACCTGCATATTGTTTCAGTGACACGCCAGGATACGTTCGCTCCATCACTGACCCGAACAAAAACAGTGTGTATATGCCGATGTAGGTCCCTCTTTCATGAGCGAAGAACTACAACGCTCGTCAGCTTCGCAGGACGGTTCCTCCGGTATTCCACACTGACCACATCCGCAATGCTGACTTCGCAAAGACTCTCAACAGGAGTACAAAGATACCCCTGGACGATCTTGCTCGCGATCCTGTTGAAGAATACAAACGGTTTGGAAATCGAGTTGCTGCGAGGAAAATATATACAGCAAAACGTACCATTGGCCCTCTGTCTTGATATATGGAGTCAAAAGACACATTGCCTGATCAAAAAATGTTATTGTCCTGTAACCAGGGCTGGAGGAAGGAAATTCTGACTGTGTTGCCAAGAACCGAGAGTAGGTAAATGCCTCGTTTCCCAAAAGTCAATGCGAGGGGTTGATTTATGAGAGCTCCCCATCCAAGGACTGCAGAACGCTCGTGAGATGCTACGAGAGATAAAATGCCTGCTTATCCTAAATACTTACAAAGGAACACTGAAACAAAGGAAGGGTTCTGAGGAGGATATGCGTAGTCGTCGGGAAAATCACTTACTGTAACCAGTACCAGCATTCAGCGTCGAGAGTGGAATACCAGTATCGCTCGCGATAGGCTGAAGAATCGAGTACAACACTGTCGTGCCAATTCCAATGGCACTGGTATCTACAAATTGAACGACGTATATAAGTACCTCTGTTGGAGGAAGCAGGGGATTCAACAGAATAATGCAACGCACAGATCATAACACAGACCATCTGGACCATCTTACGACGCCGGCTCCAGTTAAGCGGGTCATTGACATCGTTGGAGGGCGTTGGACTGAGTACGATGGAGCTATCCTTGTCAGCGTGGATAACTGTCGACTTCTCCTGAACGTCGACTAAGTAAACGGAGCCAGGGATGATTGTATCATCAATGTCCTGCATGTTGGCAGATACCCTCTAGCTGGGACTCGAGTTGTGCAAGATAAAGTTGGAGTAAAAGAGGTCTCGCAAGCGGTACTACCCTTCGGACCGGCGCAGGATACCAACATCTTTCAAGCGGAAAAGTGGGAGATAAGCGAGCTTCGAAATCCAACTTTAGGACCGCTTTAAGCGCGTTGCAGACACGCTGAAGTCAAAGGCACATCTGGTTTTCGTACATGCACTTATCAAGAACATACCTGGGTACTTGAGGCTTCGAATAGATTTGTCAAGTCGCCCAAAGGAAGAATAACCGATTTCAAGCCCTATTCAACCGTTGTCCTGGCGGTTTGATTAGCCTGGAGTGGTGGTCGGCCAGAGTCTCGAGTCCGAGCAGGCCAGCAGCCTCAGCCTCAAGAGATTTGGCCCCTGCACTGAGTATTCCCTACAACTCCACAACAGCCAGCTGACCATCCTCCGCTTCACAGGAAGTTGTTTTTGGATCGCATGAGAATGCGCAAGGCTATCGTCTCAGTTTTTGCTCCCAGGAGATAAGACCCACGTCAAAACAATACCTGGGATTATCTAGGCCGTTGAAGGAACGACTGCAGCTACGTACCTGGAAGATGAAGTAACAAGATCAACATCATGATGACAGTTCAGATGGATCGGCTATTATAATGTGGCTTAGGCGACTGCCAGGTCACGGTGACCGCCAATTTCAGCTGCAGCGACTTGCAACTTGTTGGCAACGGAACTCAGCCAACTTGAGGTGACGCTGGCAATTTAGTCCGTAAGTGCATGAGTTGGGTTGCAGATTCTATGATACACGGTTGTAAGTTAAAACGCATGACTTCTATGATGGAGTTATGCAAAGATGCGAGGGATAAAAAAAGATCATCAACGAAAGCGACCGTTCACGAAGCCCTCTAACCGAGGCTCGACGAGTCGTGCACTGGAGCCGACCAGGCTCCCAGCATTCACTGGCAAGCGGGTCGATCACAGCAAGCAGGGGAGAACCCGAACCCACCCCACTATCCAAAGGTCAGGAATTAGTACTAGCTACGATAAATCAGAGGTCATACCGCTCATCTCACCCTCATCGTTCCCCTTCATACGACAACGTATCTCTCCATCTCTCCGCAACAACCTCCCCTTTAAACACCTCGTGCAACACCTCCCTCACATCCTCGACGTACACGAACCGAATACCAGTCTTGACGCTCTCTGGAACCTTGTCCTCGATATCCGCTCGGTTGGCGGCTGGCGCCAGGATCGTCTTGATCCCTGCTCGGTGCGCTGCCAGGATCTTCTCCTTGAGACCGCCTACGGGGAGGACTTGTCCCACCAGTGAAATTTCGCCAGTCATAGCTGTACACCGTATTCAATATTCACCCAGTCACGTAGACGACAACCAAAAGACTCACCGATATCAGGATTAATCCTAGTCTTGGTGAATAGAGAGACGAAAGCAGATAGTATAGCAGTCCCAGCACTCGGGCCTTCCTTTCCAATACTGCCCTCAGGCATGTGCACGTGGATATCACGGTCAGTTAAAAATTGCTCGTCGGCGGTCTTGGTGATTCCTAGTTCGTATGCGTGCGCTTTGACCCAGCTCAAACCGATCTGTGCACTTTCTCTGATAACCTCGCCGAGTTTGCCGGTCAGTTGGAGACCACCTTTGCCTGGCATGCTCTAATCTCGCACATTAGCACATTCTCGTGTGGTTACAGATCAGAGTGCTCACCATAGCTTCAACGGGCATAACAGCTCCAGACCCATTACCCAAATATCCCAGACCCGTGCTAACACCAGGCGGCGGTGCAAGAACATACATCCTATCCTTGTGATACACGGGAGCACCGACGTAATCTTTTAGATTCTCCGGTGTAATTCTGACATGGATATGGTCGGGAACTTGGAGCGGTTGGCGCTCTTGTGTCGTAACGGTTTTACGCTCCGTGGATTCTTGAGGCGAGATTTCGGCGGACGAGGTCTCGCTTGGTTCGTTGGATTGAGGCTCTTGAGATTCTACAGTGCTGGGATTGGTGCCGGTTGCGCTGGGGTTTGCTGCAGCGGGTTCGGGGAAGATGTCCTCGCCAAGTTCCAAAATGAGCTTGAGCGCAGCTTTCCGGTAAATCTACGAGCGATAACACGGCATGTTTGGCATGGCGCACACACATAAATGCCAGGTCACAGGCGCACCTTATCAATGTGCTTTTTCAAATTCCGCACACCACTCTCGCGGCAGTAATACTTGATGAGCATGTCAACGGCTGAAGGATCGAGAAGGATGTCGGCATCTTTGAGACCTGATGCTTCTCTTGCTTGGGGACCCAGGTATTTCTCCGCAATGACAGATTTTTCCTCCGAGACGTAGCCACTAACTTCGAGGACCTCCATTCGGTCAAGAAGGGGAGCGGGTATGGTATCGAGGTTGTTCGCTGCAATAAATCTGTCAGCTTCGAGTTCTATGCGACTACACCCCTCTGTACTCACCCGTGCAGACGAACAGAACGCGAGACAGATCGACCGGCACATCCATACTACACATCCCCAATTCCATCAGCTTCCTCAGGTCCCAAGATACCCAAACGACACTCACTAATGATCCAAAAACCCGTTATTCTGCTCAGGATCCAACATCTCCAACAACGCACTCGCCGGATCACCATTAATCCCCCTCCCGATCTTATCAACTTCATCGATTAGCACCAACGGATTCTCCGTCCCAACCCTCTTCAACGCCTGTATAATCTTCCCAGGGAGTGCACCAACATACGTCCTCCGATGTCCTTTGATCTCCGCAACGTCCGTCAAACCACCGACAGAAAAGCGGAAGAATTGTCTATTCAATGCACGCGCGATGGATTTTCCGATGGAGGTTTTGCCGACTCCTGGAGGCCCGACGAGACAGATGATCTTGCCTTCAACGGTTCCCCGTAGTTTACCAACGGCGAGGAATTCGAGGATGCGGTCTTTGATATCTTTGAGGCCGTAGTGGTCTTCGTCGAGGACTGCCTGGGCATGCGAAATAGAGTAATTCTCCGTAGAATGTTGACCCCATGGAATCTGTGAAGAAATGTCAACACTTTTTCGCGAAAGTGAAATGAGACAAACCTGGGTAAGCCACTCTAGATAATTGCGAGTCACGTTTGCCTCCGAAGCCGCAGGTTCCAAGCCCATAAGTTTGTTGAGTTCCTCATCAAAGACCTTCCTAACACCTTCCGGCATCTTCAACGCCGCAGCCCGCTCTTTAAACTTTTCAATAAGCTTGTCCTTGCCATCCGATTCCATGCCAAGTTCCTTCTTGATGCCTTTCAGTTGCTCCATGAGGTAATACTCTCGCTGTCTCTTGGCAATCTTGCTATCGACATCCCGAGAAAGTTTGCTCTGCAACTGCGCATTGATAAGCTCTTTCTTGAGTACTAAAAGGGCTTTCCGGAGACGGTCCTCTACTGTCAGACTTTCCAAGACGTCCTGCAGTTCTCCAACTTCACCGCTGGACACGGCCGCTGCAAAATCTGCGAGCTTGTCGGGCTCGTCGAAGACGTTAGAAGCGACCTGATTGATCGAGAAGTTGGTAATTTGATCGCGGAAGAGTGGGTTGAGCTGGGCAATGTCTTTGAACACGGTGACTATTTCAGACATGAAGGCGCGGATGTACTGGTCATCTTTGTTGTACGGCTCTGTAACGAGGTTGTCGACTTGGACAATCGAGATGGCGTGTTTGTGCAAGAATGATGTCTGTACCGTACCTGTGTCACACTCCTGTGAGTACGAATAATAAAATGCTCAAATGAACATTGTTTACCGGGGGGCATTTGCGCAACTCCACCTTCTGCAGATTCGGGCGACGGCGATGGTGGAGGAGTATCTGGGGGAGTGACCGTCTGTGCATCTTCCGGTTCAACGTTCGCAACCGAGGGATGCTCGCCAGCCTTGAGCAATTCCGTCATCTTTATCCGCCTGTGTGGATACAAGACAGCCGTGAGACCTTCCTCTTTGTCATTGCCTGAACCAGTATTGGCCGCAAACACGCTCGTGATCTGGGCGAAAACGCCGACGGGATGTACAGAGTTGATGTCGGTGATAACGTCGCTGTCCGTGTTCTCATCTTTGAGAAGGAAAGCACCAAGATAGGGTTGACCGCGCTTCATCATTTCTTTGATGGCAGCGACGACAGCGGGGTTGCGAACGACGACGGCTTTATAGAAGCCAGGAAAGAGGGGACGTCGTGCGATAGGGAGCGCAAGAACCTGAGGATATACTTCCGGAACGGATTGTTTTGCTATTGAACTGGGTGTGGGAGTTCGTTCGGGAGGGGGTGGTGGTGGATCGGTACCGTCGTTGCTATCTCCGCTGGACGAAGACGACGGAGGAGGCGAGCCAGCTGAAGACCCACCCGAGTTCTCGTCCTCCGAGCTTTCCAAGCGTACTTGGTCGCTGCTCCTTTCGCCTTTCGACTCCGCTGCCTCCTCTGGCTCCTCGGCTAGATCAGTTGGGTCATCTGACTTACTGTTAGACCAGCGTGGGTGGTAGAGCAACGGTGAAGATTTCGCAGATGTGAGTCTGGAGGAAGTGAATGACCTCTGGTTAACTAATGCCTTCGCAATTAGGGAACCTGGTGGGTGTGGGGGTCGAAAGGGAGTTGCGTGCAGCGTTGTTGCACGTCTGGAGGCTAAATGGCGCGCATAAGACGCGACACCAGCCCAAGAACTGTGTGCGAATACCATTAGCAGGCAAAGATCCTCCTCGCCCAGAACCAGACGTTGTGGTCAGTGAATAAGGAGCGTTGAAGTCGTAGCTTGAGACTTTGTAGACTGTTGAAAAATGCCAGGTGACGGAGCAAATCCCACCACGTTCCCGCAACTCACGGCTGACTAATACAATGCTATTTTCGATGGATTTATGCATAATTTATACTTACCCGAATCCCGATATATGTACAGTACCGAACGAGTATGAAAATTATACCAAAATGGTAAATCTTAAATTCTCACGGGTACTACTGATGGCATTTGGCGCAGGCTCCTCATACTAGTGCTTAGTATCTTGCACGAGACCAAGTACTACCAAAAACCAAGGCAAGTGCTGTCGGGATACTATTATAGACAGGTAACAACAAAGTTCTCGTTTATAGGATGGCAGAAATCCACGATCAGTTCGACACCATCCTGATCCTCGATTTCGGATCGCAGGTCGGGATCTTCCAATCTTTCTTGCTTGACCATACCTCCAATCCTGTCTTCCAATTCCATCCAATCCATAGTACAGCCATCTGATCACAAGGAGATGTCGTGAACTCAATGTCTACGCGGAGTTGATGCCTTGCACGACGTACCTCAAGGACCTTCACTTCAAACCGAAAGGTATCAATCAATCCCCTGATCTAGTGACCGTGTTCAGGGTGCTTACGCGAAACCTCGTGGCAGGTATCATTTTCTCGGGCTCTCCGTACTCGGTGTACGACGCGGATGCACCGCACGCCGATCCCGCCATATTCGAGCTTGGCGTCCCGATTCTCGGAATTTGCTACGGCTTACAGGTTTGCATCCACGTGCCAATATACCAGGCACAAATGGTTCACATATCGCGACTGTGATGTTCTCTTGGATAGGAACTAGCGTGGAACCTAAAAGGTGAAGTCGTAGGATGCGATCATCGCGAGTACGGCCATGCTTCCGTCCAGATTAGCCGCTTCGGCGAGGGTTCCGTCGATGCACTTTTCGAGGGTCTCGGTGACGAGATGCAGGTGCAGTTTCCTTATTCTTCATTTACTCAAACTTCTGATTACGCTCTACCGCTATACAGGTGTGGATGTCTCACGGAGACCAACTTCACAGTCTACCACCCGATTTTCACGTCATCGGACGAACGCAAACTGCCCCCTTCGCTGCCATCGCGCATAATTCAAAACCACTCTATGGAATCCAGTTCCATCCTGAAGTCACGCATAGTCCTAAAGGCAAAGAAGTCATCTCGCAGTTTGTGATCAAGATTTGCGGATGTCGGACGAACTGGACGATGGTGAATCACGGCTTTTTTTCGTGATTTCAATATAGTTCATCATAGGCACTAATACTACATTCAGGAAGAGTTCATTGGGAAGGAGATTGCAAGGATAAGAGAGATCTGCGGACCCAAAGGACGTGTCATCGGTGCAGTCAGCGGAGGAGTCGACAGTACTGTGGCAGCCAAGCTTATGCACGAAGCTATTGGTGATCGGTGCGCACCCACCACTCGCGCAGCCTCCTAGATAATCCCGCTTACCCACCCCCACTCACAGCTTCCACGCTATCATGGTTGACAACGGTGTCCTCCGTATCAACGAAGGAAAACAAGTCAACGAAATGCTCAACAAAGACCTGGGTGTTAGCCTCACCGTCGTAGACGCGTCCGATCTCTTTCTCTCCCGTCTCGAGGGCGTCGAGGACCCAGAACAAAAACGTAAGATCATCGGAAACACCTTTATCAATGTCTTCGAAGAAGAAGCTGCCAAGATAGAGGCTGCAGCCGAGGAAGAGGAGAAGCAGGGCAGCGACGCCAAGGGCAGAGTCGAGTGGTTGTTGCAGGGCACGCTCTACCCGGACGTCATTGAGAGTATCAGCTTCAAGGGACCGAGCGCGACTATCAAGACACATCATAACGTTGGTGGGTTGTTGAAGGACATGAAGTTGAAACTTATTGAGCCGCTGCGAGAGCTGTTCAAGGGTAAGTTGCGCGGCACGTTCAATATAGTGAAGCCTCGCTAAATCTATTTTGTAGACGAAGTCCGGATACTCGGTCGTCTGTTGTCCATACCTGCCCCCCTTGTCCAGCGTCACCCATTCCCGGGACCTGGTCTCGCTATCCGTATCCTCGGCCCTGTCACCCGCGAACAAGTAAAGATCCTGCAACAGGCCGACAGCATCTTCATCGAAGAGATCCGAAAGGCCGATCTCTACAACCAGATCAGCCAAGCGTTTGCTGTCCTGCTTCCCGTAAAAGCTGTCGGAGTAATGGGCGATAAGCGGACGTACGAACAGGTGCGTTTTCGATGTTCTGATGTTTATACATGCTGATGCTAGTCTTTGTCAAGGTAATTGCGCTTCGTGCGGTACAGTCTGAAGATTTCATGACCGCCGATTGGTATGGTTACTTGGTCCTTGTTGCTCGTGATTTTCTTAACCCTCGATGGTAGGTACATCTTCCCCGCCGACGTCTTGAAACGAATATCCTCTCGGATCACCAACGAAGTGAACGGCGTCAACCGTGTCACGTACGATATATCCTCCAAGCCACCTGCTACTGTCGAATGGCTTTGAAGACAGATCGTTCCAACCCAGTTACTCGACCTTGTGCACTACTGAAAACAGAGTACATGATGTCTATAAAAACTAGAGCTAGGGATAGAGACATCTGGTGGGTTAGTGATCGTCACGCCGTAAATGTATTAACAACCAAGACAAAATGGAGGAGTTATTCATACGACAATCCAGAATCTACGTTTTAATCAGTGTTGTCTACCCGAGTAGAATGAAGGACACCAGACTTGAAGCGTCGCACAAATGTCGAGCTGTTCTGACAACTCGGGAATCAGCTCGAGGACGTCAAGAGGCGTGCTGCGCAGACTTTTTGGGGCCAGGCTCGGAGGGCTCTGTTCTTGTTAACCAGAATCATGATAAGTTACTGAGGAGATACTAGCGAGCATGATCGAATGATACTCAATCCCATGGATCAGATTACAACGAACGCGCGTTCGACATTGACAAGATGCACGATAGATAGGCACAATATCCCGCAGTATGCACTGGCACCTATCCAGACTCAACGTGTCGGGCTGGGTTGTCATCGCGCCCTCTCCGCCTGAAAAGAAGATGCATCCCCCCTTTCGTCATGAAGACCTTGGTCACGGTGTTCGTTAGACTGGGCTCGGAGAAGAAGTAACGAACGCCTTCTATCAGCGGTGTACGCTCGATATGGTGTCTGTACACGTGAATCAAAAAAAGTCAAAATGCAGCCGAAAAGAATGGCACGGTGTTCAGATGTCAGAGAGATGTTTCTCCAACTCACAGGGGGGGGGGGCGTTCTTCCACCATCTCATCTTCCTCCGAGTCAAACTCACAGACAGAGTATTCTTAGGATCACAGCCTGGCAAAGCTGCGGCAGCAATAATCTTGGCGCACCGACATGTCGTTGACACAGGGCATAACATACCTTTGAACTACAACTGCGTGGATCGAAAACAGTGGCCCGGGTCCTTCCAACGCTCCAACCATACTAGGTACGAGTGTGTCGGTGAGAGGTTCCCAACGTTGTTCCTCCGTTGTATTGGACGGTATCCGATCAACATGCCGGTGGATATGTCGAATCTTTTGCGTACTGTGGCTCGCTCTAGTCAGACGGACAGTCAGGGAAATCCTGTTCTATCTGCCTCCGTACTGTTGCCCATACAAAGGTGAGATTTTAAATAAAGTCCATTTACAGATATAAACTATTATTATGTGTTGCACTGTCATTTCATCCGACACAAGGCATGGCTTTCATAGTCACTCAAAGCTCCCTGCCAATTGTGTCGAGGGTACTAGTATATGGTCGGAATCGTCGGAACCTCTATTTGAGTAGGACGATCTCGAGGCGACTTCCGCGCATTCAGCCTGGGTTCATCAATTCACGCCAACAATACCGAAATAGCCAAGATTTACTTACACAGCGAGCATGGAGTTCACGTATGCTATAACAAGATCGACGGTCAGTAGAGTGGTTGGAAGTCGTCCAACGCGCACACAAATGCAAACTCACTCTTGCCCAAAATTATGCCAGGAGCAGCAGTCAGGTACTGCCCGAGTAGGTGGTCCTGTATGGAATACTGAAGGCCCACGTTAGCTATCCAGATGCATATATCCGACACGATTCCGAATGGGCAAACATACAAGGATCACCAGAGCCAGGGTGTTGATCCTATACAGTAGCTGAGATATTTCTTCGTCGAACAATCCCCGTAGACACTTACAACGACAGAAGGCCCATCTGTATGAACACGAAATTCAAGCGCTTGATGATGTTTCCTTTCCTGTAACAAAACATGAGAATCATGCGATGAAGAAGGGTGGGATATGCACGCCGAACGATTCCCGTCCTCGCCGGTCGCAGATAATAATACACGGAAGACGTGATGATGGCGTCGCAGATTGCACTCGATAATGCGGACAATGACGTGTACTAAATAACTTTGTTAACCCCAAAGCACGCCCACGATAGCAGCGTGACATCTGCCGCTCAGCGCACCCTAGAACCGGAGAGAACATTGAACGTCGGGGTGCGAATTCTGTTCGAAACAAACAAGTTATCCACAGGAAAAAGCACAGGTGCGGACAGTAGCGCTCACATTTCATCCACGACCACTGCGATGGAAACCACCTACTGATCAATTCTGAGTAGAAAATACAGATGGAAAGCAACGAACCCAATCCGAGCACTGATAAAATATCCATAAGTCCAACACATTGCATAAAGCAACCATTCATAGACCCACCAAGTTGACCAATCGCAGACACAATCTATAAAACGCAGTTTCACCCTGTGTCCATGAAGATATCAATGACCATACCACTCCAAGTGTGACGACTCTGTTGTAACCGCTGACTGCAAGGCGAAAGGCCAACACTATGAGTGGCAACAAGAGCTCAATCTAGAACCACCCACTTATCCAGACCCTATGGGCGTAAAATCTGTCAAGGGGCCAATTAAAACACGTCAACACGTCAAGGGAACTGGAACGTACATCTGGACTATGAACGCGATCCAAAACTTTGAAATGGTCAGTTATTACATGCCAGACGACCACAGCACAACTCACGATGATGCAGACGGAGCCCTTCAGGAAACGCGTTTGATACGTTACCAATCACAAGAGCGACCATGATATACTCACCGTTAACGTCCTAGGGCACAATGCAACTACTTCTGTAAGAAATCGCTAAATATAACTCAGATACGCACCCGGGTAGGTAGATCATACAACTTGGGGAGGCATTCCTACGACATTGGATGAACAAATTATAGAGAGTCGTTGTTGACAGGAACGTGTGAGCGCTATCGAGGATGCTGTTCGAAGTCAAACAGTCAGGAGGTGGGCATGACAACGAGTTAAAACTGTCGACACACAAAACGATGAACACCTTCGGCCGGCGGTATTTCACAGTGAGCGAGATCAGAGGATCTTCCGCAATAAAGTGAGGCTCACCAGCACTTTGACGAGGACTTTGTCGCTTGAAAACGTTCGTACGTAGTGTATGAACTGTCCGATAGTAACACCATATGCACTAGGATGAGATCAGGCGATTTGCTAGCAGCAGCAGCAACTATGATAGACGCACGCGATCGCGATCGCAAAACCTGCGAGCAAGGTGATGAATCAGGCTCACACTGGCAGGGACGCATAGAGCACATACCTATAAACGTAGGACCCCACACCAAAGTGAAGGGCGTGGACATCGCTGGGACATGCAAAGAAGAAACATTCGAAGGCAGTGGTGCAAAACAAAGGATACTAGTTGGAGCGAATTTATCCGAGCACGGTGACTCAGTGCGGCGGCCGTTAACGTTCAATGTCCACCATTGAGGATGACGGCAATATGAACATGCCCCCCCAACTTGAATACAGGCTGCACCTTTGACTCCTGCTAATTCGCGGGGGCTTGTCCATGTGTAAACCGAGTATGTACAAGCGATAGCTCATTGGACCCAGTACACCAACTAGCAGCTCAACGACATGGAAAGACGGCTGATACCTTGACCGCGGTGTGGACATTACGTACATGCTTGATTCGGGACCTGTGGGCGCTTTATTGCGTACACAATTCTAGTACGGGATTGGACCAGAGTTGCAAACGTTTTCGAAGATGCATGAATAACTCCACAAAACTTGAAATCCTCGGCACGACATTCACATTGTCTAAACTGTCTCACCTTGCTGCTGATGGGCCTTTAGCTTGGATTTTTTGGTTAGGGCACAGGTACATACCGGGTAAGGTGCGGAGCTCCAATGGTGCCACCAGTGTGATTGCCTTTTTCAGACCAAAGTCATATCTTATACTACGCTCAACGTCGCATCTGAGATATACACAGACCTGATGTGACTCTATGTTTTGGGGGACAGTCACTCAGCGGGGTCTGTGGAATCTGGGTCATCTTATGCCCCAAACACCCTTGTTAGACATATATTATAATGCCACTCCTGCACATTCTATTGCACCGATTTTTTAGAACAAAAATCGGAACCATATCATAGACATTATTTCTAGAGATACTCGGACTACAAGTGCACAGGAAATCAACGGAAAAAAATGACTAAGTTTTTTTCAGACGTTTCTGGAGAAGTGGCCAAGTATTGGCTAGGTATTAGACAAATCTTCGTATTCGCCCAGTAACAACCCAGATTTGGAGTACAGAGTAGCACTTGATTGCGCCATGTCCAAATTCACTGGGTGATTGCGGGCCAGAGAGCACCAGCACTAGCGCTGGTATACACTGATTATTGCCCTTTGCCCTCAGCCCTGACGTTCTCATTGAGCCCAGAGTTCTTCACGACATCAATGTCAATCCCCCAGCTTTGCAGTGTCAACACCATGC
>MU121057.1:0-36610 GCA_014904835.1 Paxillus ammoniavirescens
GGGGAGCGGTAGGAGGTGCGCCGTTTGGTGCCCAGGTGAGTCGATTAGGGTACCGGTGAGGCGTTTGGCATGCTGGTGTTATCCCGAAGGTAGCGGATACGCCACTCGGGTTTGCCGTGTAGGTGCGACACGTCACGGTAGGGTGTGGGTGGGCGTGGTGGCGGCGTCTTTGACGTGGTTGAAGCGCGCCCATGGTGCACTGGACTTCGCAGACTTCGTCTGGGACTCGCGAGTCGCCGTAATCGACGGCCAAATCGACAGCCAAATCGACCCCAAATCAACAGTCGATTCCTATGCTGAACTACCCTATTGGCATTTGGACGAAGAAGACGGTCCGCTGTGAACGATAAAGATGAACAGTCTGTAAAGAAAGTAACTGTGATGGTTTGAATGCAACTACTAAAACCAATGGACTGCCCGGGGGCCAGGAGTTGCCCGGAGGGCTTTGCTATACAAAGGGAACGAGTTTAAAATTACGTCCGTCTTTCCGACTACGTAGTGCCATTACAGATATCACCAGACTTCCAATCACGTTGATACAATGCTGTTCAACACCTCGCCGACACCAGAGGTTGGCTTCAAGAAACCAAAATGGGTGCCAGGGAACTCATACACCTCCACCTTATCCGTCCATTTGTCCACATCCCAGGCCTCCGAGATTCCTTGAACCCGCGGATCGTTCTTGGTGCCGTTTTGCGCTTTCATCAACACCGTTCGTTCGATTGGCCATGCAAACCCGTCCAGATGCCCTTCTCGCTCACGCCGATCTACTTCCAAACTCTTGCGAACGCCCATGAGAAGGTGAGCCACGTATGCTTGACAAAATCTTGCAACCCATTTGTTTCCTTTATGCCCCGTTTCGAAATAGTTCTGGAACTGGAGATGGATATCCTCTGCATTATCGAGCGCTCCGCTGGTCACCATATCTTCGACAATTCTCAGAATCTGCAGCGTTGGTGCATTAGCAGTGGTATAGATGTGGAATTTTCACTGCCACTCACGGTGTTCGATATAGTTCCCTCCACAATCGTCTGACGCAGGTGCTCTCGCATCGCGGGCAGGTGGAATATCGTGGGTGCGCCCTCGAGCATGATTAGCATCTCTACGGTCTCCCTAGCAGCATGCAACATTTGAGCGATGAGTAGTGCCACCCCAGCACCTAATGCAAGATACACATTAGCCATGAGCCAAGGTAGGATGAACAGCGGAAAGAGTGACACACCAAAAGAGAATCCGCCAATTCGGTAGGGCCCAGTTCTTTGCTTCTGCCTGATCTTCTCGAGATAGAAGGCTGACAGCTGCGGGAGTGTTCCCGTGAGGGGTGCCTCTGGCGTATCCTGTATCCCGTATACGGGAACTTGGACCTTTTGCATGATTTTGCGCAAGACAAGAACACCGCCCCCTGCGCCGTGGACAAAGAACACCGGCGAACCTTCTTTCACGTCGTTGAGGGGGATGACCGTTTCGTTCACGTCGTTCTCTCCAGAGGGGCCGTCGTGAGAAGAGACGTCTTGCTCGTTGCCCGCGTCTTGCCCCTGCTGAGCAACCGTTGCTTGTTCCGCTTGCATTGAGAGCAACTTCTCCACTAATGGACGATCAGTATATTCGTAGCCGCTCGAGTCACAAAACTATGCGACGAACCTGTCATGTAGCTACTGAGCAGCTGAAGCTGAGTAACCTCCAGGTCAAACTGTGCCTTCAAGACGCCCTTGAGGCGGGCTGCTGTGAGAGAATCGAGGCCATAACCAGACAGGGGAACTGTTTCTTCTATTTCATCGTCGTGAAGAGAGAGAATTTTCGCACAGGCAGCACGAATCGTCCCTTCATACGATGTGCCCGCAGCCGTGGAGTCATTCTCGTCCTTGGAGACCAAATGGCGTATGAGCGCCGCGTTGTTCAGGGGAGCTGATCCAACTGCTCGGAACACGGTCAATTCATCGATGTGTTGAGAACTATAGGAAGTCGACGCACATTCAAGAATCGCTTTGTAATCCAGTGCCGGAATGTATACCGGGTTACGAGGCTTGGTACCCAAGGTCATGATTGCGTCCATGCATTGTTGGACCAGCTGTCTCGCACTGACGCCGAAGGATTTGAACTGAAATCTCGCTGGTCAGCGAATGCTAATGTCAGCAACATCGACAAACCTTCTCAAACGCAGCGTTGCGAGTATTGGTAGGACCCATCATGCTGCGCGCTAGAACACCGCTGTCAAGCTAAACGGTAATGGAGATATGGTAATCAGGGAGCGAAAAATACAGAATATGCGTAAACATACGACTGGCGGCACGGCAATGCATACGGTGTTTGGAAGCTCATCGGCGATCAAGGCTATCTGATATTGTGCAGCCGTGTAGTTCGCTTGTCCTGGCAGCTTTATCTCAGCGTTGATCGTGATAAGTTTGAACCTGCATCCTACCTGCATTGCCGCTGAGGATGGACGTAGTGCTTGTAAGCACGAGGAAGTCGAGCGATGCGGGATCAACGGATTCTAAGAGAATCTGCAACCCTTTTATCTTGACGTCGTAAACTCGAATAGAATTGAATATCGTTTGTTCTGATTAAAGCATAATAACTTGGAGCTTACCGATTTTCCAATCTTCCTCGGTCTTGAGGTTGACGAACAATTGATCGTTCAATCTGACAGGGAGGAAGAAAACACCAGCCACTGGACGATCGAGGTTGGAAAACAAGTCTTTGGTCCTTGCCGCATCCAGACAGTCCACCGCAGCAATATCGATGGTGACACCCGGGAGACTACGAAGGTAGTGCACCATTCTCTTTTCTCGGGTGAAATTGACATCTTCGAATGCCTGTCCCACAGGCGAGCGCGGTATTAGCACTGACCTTTGATGTTAGCTATGACGCAACTTACCTTGGCCCCAGATCTGGACGTTAGAACAATGTGTCTGGCTCCCCTCTCCACCATGAAGCCCGTGAGACAAATGCCGAGCCCTCCAACGCCACCGATTAAGACATAAGTCGCATGAGGATTGAAGGTAGCTGTCCCAGAGATCATCCCTGCTCTTATGATCGAGAGTTCAGGATCGATGTTTTCCAAGCCTAGGAGAACGACGTCGTTTGGCGAATTAGACAGCGCCTTCTCGTGCGCGACCGAGAGCTGGCCCAAATCAAAACATTCTACACCAGACAATAAAGAGTCGCGAATTTCAGGCTGAACATCTTCCAAGCTACGAAGGAGGTAACCATCTTCCGCCAGAATAGCCAAGTCGACGGAGACGTATCGTTGACCACGGCGGAGTCGGCTTGGCAGATCGGCCCCGACTTGCACCAAGGTAGCACCTGCTGCTAAAATCTGTGTCGTCTCTGCACTCACGCTCGGGTCGGTGTCAAAATTAACTACCAGATCAATCCCCTTTGGTGCGCGCTCGCGTGCGGCTGCTACCCAGCTTCGGTGTTCATTTGATGCGTGTAACGGCGTTAGAGAGAGGAATTCTTGAGCGCCACGGGAATCAGGCACGTTTGCTGAGGTGGTGACCAGGATCTCGAAACCGGCGGCTTTGAGGTATGAATGGGTGGTAAATGCAGCTGCAGAACAACTGCCAGCGTGTAGAATGGCGCAGCGTCCCCTTGACGGAAGTGAATTCAAGAGAACCGACGATATAAACGCTAAACGTCCAACCAAAGCCGCAGCCAAAGCCAGGGATAGGTCGCCTGGAATGATAGAAACCTTTGATCGGGGACAGACGATGACATTCCCACTTTGTCCGGGCACTATCCCGACCACTCTATATATCCAGTGAGCACTCAATCGTGTGTTGATGATAATTATACTCTGACCGTTTTCCTATCAGGCAGTCTTCTTCCACGATATTTTCTCCGGCTGCAGTCACCACGCCCGAGAATTCCGAACACCCAGGGAATACAGGGGAGACAGAGGCGAAGGACACTGCAACTTGTACGTCCTCGGCAAGCAGTGTTGGTGGATAATGATGCCATACTCGAGTGTCATCAAACTGTACTATCTTCGATCCTCGGGGTTCGGTGCTAGGATATGTTGGAGACTCGATGACCCGAGGGACGCTGATAGAATCGGACTCATCGATTTTCAGCTCGGCATGCACAAGTTTGAGAGGAATCAATTGCTCATAAATGAACTCGTGCTGCCGAGAGCAGTCCCACGAAGGGTGGAACAGCACAGTCGATATCTTCCAATGGGGGTACTCATGGCAGAGGGAACGAGAAAGACCTAAAAGAGCAGCGTTGCTGGGCATCGTGTCGGCGTGCAACCAGATGGAATGAAGTTCCGTGGGATGAAGGCCGGACAGGAACGCAACGAGATCAGGTTCATTACCACCAGAGAAGTGGCGGATGATTGTTAGGCCGTCGCTACGGTGGTCTTTTGATATACCATTCGTCATGGGTTTCGAGTGCGACCTTTGGGATATGAAAGCAATATGGCCGACGCAGTTGCTGTTCTGAGAAAGGATGAGATGGTCACCGTAACCAGCTGACTCTAACGCATCCTTCCAGTCTGAGGGCGACAACAAAGACTGCATCCACCCCTCTGAGCCGAAGACGAAGTTAATCCCTGAATAAGGAAGTGTCATGTAGTGTTCATATACAATGCATGGACTATCTTACACTTTGCGCCGATAGCGGACGTCGCGAACAAGCTGCCATCCCATTGTACTGTGGCCAGAGAACCACCAGGAACAAGCATACCACGAAGATTGGAAAGGGTACCACAAATATTCGGATACTTGTGGAGGGAATCGAGGGCCACAAGGATGTCAAAAGTCGCCGGTTCGAGTCCCTGTTCCTCGATTGGCACAGTCGGATCGAAAACCACGGGAGTCATTGTCATCCATGGCGACAACGAGGTTGCCTTTTGGGCAGATTTCATCTCCGTGTCACTGCAAAAATAGTCGACATAATATCCAGTGCGCAGCGTAGCATCTACGAGTGCTCTGCCGAGGAGCTTTGTGAGACGTCCGTCACGAGCGCCGATCTCCAAAACGCGGACGACGCGCTTGCCAGCGGCAATGGCAGCATTAACAAGATCCATGAATTGTTCCACAAATCTGTCCAAAACGCAGTCCACAAAAGGTGGATCCTCGTAAACCTGATTGACGGCATCGTCCTGGAAGAACAAACCAGACGTAGTTTGGGACAACGTGATCAAAGCTAAATCGGGTGTCACCAAACATCGGCTTTTCATAAAAATATAAAGCTTGCCTGTCTGATTCTCGCCGACGCGGCTAGTCAATTGCAGTATATCTCTAAACTGGGTCGCGATTGATGTGCAGATACTAGGAGAAACCGGGACATGGGAACCGAGACTGTCAATCAAGCTCCTGCACCAATCATAGTAGCGTTGGCCGGCAGGAGACTCTGGAGTAAACTCGTTTGACAGGGACCTGGTGGACACTCATCAATACCTCCACTTATTCGAAAGAAGGAGATACTAACGCGAGCGTAGTTCTAGTGTACGAGACAGCAAGCTCATCGAGAGCCGTCAACAACTGGGTCGCATCTGAGCCTGGAGCATAGCCTTCCAGGGTGATCGAACTGCCTTGCTCTGTGGGGGGCAGGGAGTAAGGTTGCCAAATGTTTGTGAAACGAGTGATAGGCAAGGGTTTTTCTTGTGATACCCAGTTAAACCGAAGGCCTGTGACCGACCAAAAGTAAATAGTGGAATGACAGGTAGGGTGACAGATGCATGCCTTCGATTGTGAACAGAACAACCCCATCTTCATTCAGGACATATGCATTCGCAGTCCAGTGGGTGGGTGTCCATTCAACCAATGAAGCGTAAGCGCAGAATTCCTCTGGCAAAAAAAGGGGTTCGGGCTTTCCATCGTTTCGGAATGCCCTCTTGAGCGAGTGGGGCAACTGGCATAGTGCATAAGTTGCTGATATACGGCTTCGGGTAGTAAAGGAACACACGTAAACGTTTTTATCTGGGCCTCCACCACCCAGCTCCCTATAGAGCTTCATGTCGAAAGTCAGTCTGTGGTCGGGCAGAGATGTACGTCACTTACCAAAGCCCAGCAGAGCGCTACCTTTTACGACGTAATCAGATAGAGCACTCAGGGTTCGGAAAAACCACAGACCTGAAAGACGGCATCCAAGATGACGGGATGAATGTTGTAGTCAGTTTCATTGAGACCATCGACGTGGCCCCGAATCCAGGCCATGGTCTCTGTCTCGTTCATGCAGAACCTGTTGATTCGCATGAATCTAACATGGTGGTTAGTGATGTGAAGACTTGTTAGGGTAAAACGTACTCTGGACCAAACTGGGCATAAGACTCCAGTTGCTCGTAGAGTTCCTCTTTCGTATTTGACTTGGAGCAACGTTTAACGACTTCGTCGACGTCCACCTTTGTTATTGCACCAGGACTCAAGTTGGGTATACCATAGCCCAACTTTCCACGAGAGTGTATAGTGTCGAAAGGAGGTACATTCTGCCGTACCCACTCAAGGTCGCCTCTCGTGTTTTGAAGCGGAGTCGAAGATTTCACGAACCATTCGATCCCCTCTTTCGAGATCTCCAATGTCGTAGGAGGTGTGGAGTCGTCGAGTATACACATATTCTCAAAGCGGCAATCCCAGACCTCGGTGACGCCGGGAAATTCTAGGCCCATTTCGACATATCCAGAAGCAGGGATAAGGTTCTGAGTGAGTGCATGAGTAAATCAAGTGCTAATGGATAAAACAATACTCACAGAACGATCAATGACGTGCTGAGACATCCATGGTTCTGGGTTGTTAGGGCCAACTCGGAGCCGGGGGGAATTCAAGGCTCGAGTAGGAGGAAGAAGCCATCGAAGATAGGATGCAGGTGATGCCGCGACGTTTGCGTATAACCACAGCTTCTTGTTGAACGGATAGTTGATATCTGGTAATGAATTGGAAGGGTATGCATTGAGGAAAGAGAAGTCGATCTATACAAGGTAAACGAGAACGATCAAGCAAAATCCAGATAAACGATCTTACAGAGTTCACCCCAAACAAGAGCAAACGCCCGACCGTGTCAAGCATTGCATGCACCTCCGTTTTCACGCTCGCGCTAGTTTTTAGATGTTTTGATGATGGCGGTCGGTACCCAGTTCCGACAGAATCATGAGCACCCATAGCTTTGATATACTACGAAGAAGATGAGTTGTATTCTAGCCGCCAAAGCTCATACTTTACCTGAGACAAGACTGGATGAGGAGACAGTTCAACGAATGTTGTCAGCTCTCCATAGCACCCGACGACTTTCGGAATGGCTGTCGAGAATAGTACCGGCTGTCGAATGTTCTTCCATAGATAGTCAACTGTGAACGGTTCGGAGACGAATTCACCAGTAACAGTCGACATGACGGGTATTGATGGAAGATGGTCTCCAGGATGCTCAGAAAAGATGGTGGCAAGTTCTTTACGATAAGATTCCTCGCAAGGAGAGACGAAAGGGGAATGCACTGCCGTGCTGACACGAAGTTTGCGAGCGGTAGCTCCATCTACCCATCGATTAATATAATCTGCAAACGTGAGCAGAAGGTCCTCGGGTCCTGACACGCCGACGTCAACGGGACTGTTGAAAGCAGCCAGATGAAGTTGACTTGTTTCCCTGTCGTCTTTCCCGCCCAGAGTCAATGCGGCATCTGCGTAGTCGCGTACAGCATCTGCATCGCAGCCAGAAACGGCGACCATAGACCCCCCAATATTGTCAACGATTCCTAGGGCACGGCCACGGGCAATAGCAACCTTGACTGCCATCTGGACAGGCGGGTAGAAGGACCATGAGACAGGGTGTGCTGTCACAATGTAGGATAGATACATACCTCCCGAGAGGTAGCGCCAGAGGCATATAAAACGGCCGTTTCACCTAAAGAGTGTCCAACGAGGGCTGTGGGTCGAACCCCGAGGGCAGTGAGGAGATCAAACATAGCAATCTGGAAGAACGCGATCGAGATTGAAATAACCTCCACGGGCCAGACGAGACTGGTCTCGAGCGGAGACGATTTGAAGCTATCTTGCAAAAACAACCCAGTCTTTTCCAAGAACGACTCTCCTACGTAAGCTTTATACGCTTCGTCACATGCAAGAACACTCTCGCGGAAGACAGGATATGCAGCCATCAGCTTCCGACCTTGAAGCCAGTGTTGAGGTCCTTGTCCAGAAAAGCAGAATACCAGAGGATTTGCACGCTTCCCCACCACTACAGGATCTGGAAACGTCGCCGACTCGAGGGTATTGGCGACAGCGTAGGTGCGATAAACCATCTGGCGGGTACGACGCCCAAGATGCTCGCAAAGTGTAGGTCGATCTGAATTACCGTATTTATCCTTGTATTCTTGCAATAGCGTGTTGCACGATTTGAGGGTGAGGGCGCCTGTCATTTATCAACTACTAAACTTAAACCGACTGACATATTGACGATCGACATACCCATTGTAAAGAGAAAAGGACCCTCCGTGGCACCGAATCCAGCGATAGAGCGGGCGGGACGCTTTTCATGTTCACGCAGGACAGTATGTCCGCAAGATCCTGAGGAAGAAATACATCAGAGACGAGAGACGAGATATAAATAAGTAGATTCAAACCCCCAAAACCGAAACTCGAAATGGAAGCAATAAGGCCGCGCTGGGCATCCTGAGCAACAAAGTCTTCAGTGACAACAGGAACACGCAGATTGTATTTCTCGAAGTGAATCTTCTCAGAAGGCTTCTTGAAATAGCCATTGGGCAATATTTGTTTGTGGCTCAGCATTAAGACGACCTGTTCAGAACATTTGCAAATGTTTGGTCATCCAAGTGTCAAAGCGCTGACCTTTGTCAACGAAGTCATGTAGGCGCTTCCATGAACGATCGTCAGATTCGAAGTAATTATGGCGTAGATGGCAAGTCCTACATACCTAATTTCCCCATGGCCAACATTACTTTTGACAGATCCAATCAAAACTGGTGCGCCTTGCCTTCCATTTGAAAATGTTTCGCCCGCACAATTGGCCTCGATCGAGTCACCGACGACAGTACCAGTCCCGTGCAACTCGACGAAATCGGAGTGGTGCGGCTCAAGGCCAGCGTCTTTGTATGCTTGACGGATTGCCTGGGCCTGAGCCTCTGGATTGGGGGTTGTGAGAGAGCCCATGAGGGAGCCGCAAGAGGTCAGGGATGTTCCAACGAGCGTTGCATGGATGAAGTCGTTGTCCCTGACAGCAAGGTCATGTCGTTTGATTACCACAGCTCCCGCTAAACGGATCAACCACATTTGTTATGGATGCGATAGAAAGACACGGAATTTGCGCACCTGAATCTGCCCGAGCGTAACCGTCAGCCTCGTCGTCAAAGGATTTGGATACACCGTCTGGGCTGAGCACGCCGAGTTGACTGAAAGCGACTGTGTCTGGTGGAGATGCAATGAGATTTACTCCAGCGACGACAGCTTGGTCGCAATCTCCGTTGCGGATTGCCTGAACTGCAATGTGCATAGCGGTGAGCGTGGACGAACAGGCCGTGTCGACGATGGTAGAAGGTCCAAGCAAGTCCAAGACATAGTTGATCCGATTGGCGGTGATGGAAAGAGAAGTTCCCGTCATGTAATAAGCTTTGAAACAATAAATATTAATATAGGGATAAACGCGTTCAACCGGATCAAGAACGGAATATCTCATACCTCCAGCTTGAGTAATATCTACATCGAACGGCGTAAATCCACCCGCTATGAAAGCATCGCGTTAAATAAGTGCAGTACCCAAATTTGAGTTGAGGAGAGAGATAGTTACGGCACCCGACAAACACCCCGGTGTTTGTCCCCCGGTAATCTACCCCACTACGTTGCAACGCAGCGAACGCCTGGTGGAGACTAAAGGGGAACGAATGAGCGCTTTGAAACGATGGTGTCATGCTGACGTACACAATAAAGTGAGTATTCCATGCCTGTCCGGCTTCTGCCGTGGTGATGCCAAACTCTTGAACGTCTGCGTATTCGAAGTTGGGGATGAAGCCACCCTTTACCTGATAGAAAAGTTAGACCAAGACAAAGGAGACTCACAAAATATCCTAGAGAACTTACAGTACAGGATTGTCCAGGTGCAGTGCCATGGTAAGCCTCTGCGTTCCAGCGATAGGGTGGTACTGTGATGATACCGGATCCACGATTCTTGAGAAATTCATGAAATTCTTCGACGTCGAGCCCGCCTGATTCACCGCCTGGAGCACATAGGGAAAGACCTAATTTTCGCGAAATTAGACAGAGTCAGGCTGATCTGAGTGTTGTCATAGAATACCAACCCAAGATGGCCACCGCGTGCGAATCAGGATTACTGTAACTTGGCGGCGGCTTTGTCATATAAATCCAAGTGAACTCGGTGGGTCTTGTAAAAATTCTCAGACTTTCAGAGGGAACTCCAACAACTAGTCGATACCGTACGTCTCATATGTATGTTTTTTCATCATCTACAAACATTACTGCCAGCACATCGAAATTTCAACCGGTTCCAGTCACTGGTAGGAACTGCTGGCGGTTTTTGCGTTCTTTGATCAATATAACTTAATAAGCCAATCTTACCTAATTTCACCGGTCAATTTACGGGGATCTACGATCAGTCTGTACATGTCTATGCATGTGCGAAGGCTTTAATTTTTCTAAGCTTCGGTGCCAGTGATGATGTATTGATGAACCCTGGGGTTAGGCGATCCACTACGGGAGCTACGCAACACTGCGTGAAAAGTTGTATACGTTTCATTCGCGTGGTGACTCAGAAGCAGCGCGAGCAGCAACGTGCAATTACACGGCAAACGGATCAACGTGGGAGATGCGGCTGGAACGTGCTCCCCGATCATGGAGTAGTACGTAACAATATATCGTTACAGTGCGGCGGTCGACAAAGTCAGACCTCACCGCTATTGAACAGCGCTGTGGGTCGCCATCGACGTATCAGAACAAATTCCTGTCGAGCTCAAAGTCTCAGGAAATATTCCCTCGTATGTCTCCGAGACGCTCTACCGCACGGGCCTGGGACCAGTGTGACAAGGGTACTACTTTGCTTTCTCCCCAAACCACCGGTTTGATGGCTTCTCACAAAGTCTCCGTTTCCAGGTCATCCAAGACACGGGTTCCTCCGCCCCTACGCGCGTCATTTACCATTCACGGCTGAGCGTGGATCTCATTGAGAATATTCGTAAGACGGGAAAGACGGGCTGTATCACCTTTGAGCAGAAGCGCGACCCTTGGTTCTTCGAACCACTTCATTCCAGAACATCCCCAGTGGACAAACGTCGGCGTCACGATCTCCGTGAACCCTCCGCGTTACAAGGACGCTGACACCAGTAAAGGGAAGGCCAAGGAAGACGGCCCGTGCATGCTCCCTTGGGACGCAAACAGATGTACAGTCCACTGCAACCCGGCCTCCACCCTAACCTTGAAGGCGGCCACTCTGCCGCTCACACCCAATCCGAGCCTGTATCCGGCGATATTTTCAAATATAACTTAGACTTCGGTCGTTCTGCCACGTTCCGCGTCTCCTGATACTGGGAACAACTTGAATCTGCACTGCACTGCTACTAAATTCCGTTGCCTTGAAAAAGTTCCTGACGAGGATTGGCGAATTACACGTGCGAGGCCAGCACATAGTATACACTACAACAGTCCAGGATTCAGATTTGCGTCCTCGCCAGCTGTTCCGACTCCACAGACCTGGGAGTGATCGCACACTTAAATGGGGCAGGATGACTACATTCCAAATACGCAGACGTGTCAGGGCCTTGAGCATGCGATGGCGCGGGCATAATACTCACGTAACCTGTCCCCTTGTGAACTGGGGTACGATCTCAATGTCCTCACCGCGTTCATTCTTTGCCTTTCTAATCTGGAAGACCGCAAGGACTGAGACGATAGCAATCCATAGGGAAGCTTCCGCGAGGTAGCGCCCGGGACAGACGCGTCGACCAAATCCATAGATGTAGTGGAGATTATCGTCATTTAGCTCGCCCTCCGGTGTGAGGAATCGAGAGGGGTTGAATGTATTTGGGTCTTCATATCTGGACTCGTCGTGTCCAATGGCCCTATCGCAAGAGGTCAAGAACCCCGTGCTCTGCATTTAGTAAGGGAACGCACCACATGTTGACAATGACAAGGGTTTCTGTGGGGATGTTGTGGACAAGAAAGCCAGGAAAGGCGGAGAGATGAACTTACGGTCAGGGATAAACCACCCATCGTACATGTCATCCTCTGTTGTAGCGTGGGGGGCTCCTAATCGCTGTCTACTGTCAACAAGATCCCCAGCGCCAACGCACAAACTTGCCTGTAGGAACGACAGGGAACCACCTGTATAACTCACGCAAGACGGCTTCGACGTATGGAAGCGAGGCCCTATCATCGAAGCTGGGAAGTCTTCCTCTACCAACGACCTCGTCAATTTCTGCCTGCGCATGCTCTTGCACCTTCGGGTGCATTGCCATAGCCAAAAAGAATGCCATCAAAACTGAGGAGGTCTGAACGACGGACAGATGTCAATTAGTTTGTTTGATGAGAGAGGATGTGACGCACGGTCTCGATGCCAGCTGAGAGAGAGCGGGATGTCATTGCTATAAGCACTGACTCGTCAAGTTGCTTACCTGTCAACCCGCTGGCAGCAACCTCCTTGACGATCTCCTCGTCCAGCAACCCATTTCCTCCAGCTTCTCTAGATCGAGAAAGAAAATCATACACAAGCGATGGTTCCGCTGATCCATCGGCCTGTCAGATTTCGATCAGCGTGAGATGAATGTCAACCCTTGGTGACGAACCATAGACTTTTTCGTGAACTCGAATGGAGTGTCCAACATTTTTCGTGCGAGATCCCGAGAAACGGGAGCATTGCGATAGAAGCTGAGGCCCGGTAGCCACGTGGGAAGGTATTTCACTCCGCAAATCAGACCGTTGAGCAAAAACGCGATGTAACAGAGAGTACCTACAAAAAGGAAAGATGGTGAAGCAAGCGACATTTGCTATCGATGTGCTTGCGATGAATATAGCTATGGCGCGGTTGATAATATCGAGCATAGGATCTTTGTGCGGGAGAGTATTATATCCATACGTTGCGGCCATGATTGTGGAAGCGGTGAACCTGCAGAACGATTAATGTGACTAAGGGACTGAGGTTTTAAAGACATGGAGTCGACGCACGTGGTAACATGGTCCGTCATCTGTCCAGGGCTAGCCAGCAGGTTGAGAAGTAAAGTATGAGCCTTTTGCAGCTGAAAGGGACGCCAGTTGAACACAGCCTCTGGACGAAATCCTTGTTGATGGAACCGACGGTGTTGTTTCCATCTGTCAGTGTAATCTAAAAGCCCGGTTGTAAACCCCCAGCCATATCTAGGACATGTAAGCATTGGGCAGCACATAATGTAACCTGCGTACAGCGACATGGAAGGGGCTTCCGGCCGCCCGGAATACTTTGAGGAGCGTTTTTCAAGGAGCTCTGTTGCGACAGACAACGAGCTGATGATGAGCATCCGTTGACGGGTATCGAAGTACATAACATGACCTGCCATAACATCGTATCAAGTTCGTATCAAGCAAAAGTTATGGAGTACCACAAACATACCATATTGTTTGCTCCATTTCGTTAAAAGGAGCCAAGGCTGGGAGGGATCCATCGTAAGTAGGCCCTTTGCAGCGAGGAGGAAGCTTGGCCCAGGAGGGAATGGTGTGGATCGCTTCCTCCTTGAGCTCTTGATGAGTACCAGTACACCAACGACACAGATAGCAGACGACAGCAAGATTTGAGCCATACCCATGTCCACAGCAGCAAGTGTAGGTTAGCAGTACTTGCTTTGGCTTATCAAAACAGAACCATGATGCTTCATGCAAACCTCGTCTCGGGTTCCATAAATGGTCGTACCAGCCCGCCCTCAATTTGAGTGCAATCAAGATCTAAATTGCATAATATTTGCTCCCCAGGATCAATTGATCGGATTTTGTCACTGCTCGACGTCACTGCTGTTTATGCCGGACAAGTTTCCTGATTTTAGCCTTCATCAGAATTTAAGGCAAAATAGTTACCGGAAAGAATAAGTGAAAATAAGGAAATTCTCTCTCACCGCGAGAGCTGAACTGTCCGTATTTCCCCGTATAACTCACCTCTCGTGATGTATCAGGCCTGACCCCAGGGCTTGGTAGTAGGCAGTGACAGGGATGTGTGATGAACAAGAAAACTGCGGCGTACCTTATGCTTGTAAGCGAGATGACGACAGCAAGTGATAATCTCGCAAGGAGCTCCCATCTTTCTGTGAGTCAGACTGTGATAAGAAAATGATAGGTCTCCGAATTGAATAAAAGCGAACACGTCGAGTCTTCGTCAGGCTCTTGCACGCCAGAGGAGCACCGCGTGGCACCGCACGTTTTGCCCTCGCGCCGTCACTCCGGCACATCCCCAATCGATTGGACAAGAACACTATTGAAAAATGTCTGCCGTCATCTACGTTTATATGCTGAGTGGTCGGCGGGGGCGTTGCCGCTCCGGGTCAATGACTGGAAGTGAACACGGGGATTGTATACTAACGGAAATAGCGTACCGTTGCCGGTGGCCTCCTAGATCCATCTCGATGAATCTCCTTCGCTCTCTAACTGGTAACACGCTGCCAAGTGTCGTTGGCTGCCAAGTTGTGCGTCCGTTTGCTGGCCAGTTGTACTCTTCATCCGGTACGTCTGTATCTGTGGTAGAAAATAGAGTCATCCTCGCTCGTGCGAAATATTTATCAAATACGACGGCAAGTTACTTGATGACGGGCAAGAGGAACGTAGCAACTTGGACAGACGTGGTGGGACCCACAACGTAACTGAAGTTCAGTAAACCAGGCCGAAAGAGCGCGACTTACAGATATCACGGGCCTGAGAGGTGGAGTTTGTGCTGGTGTGGGTCTCGCCAGCATGGCAGAACCATCTCGCTATGAGACTGGTCGATAAGTGTCTGATAAGGCGAATAGGTGACAAAAACAAAGATATATTACCCTTTCGTCTTTTACTTCTACTGTTAACACCCTCGTCACGTCGGGGTGATTTGAACCTGATAGGGAGTCGACATTAATGGCGAGATCATGCGCACTGCGTTCGTTGCCATTTTCGGTACATGCAATATGGACTCTATGTCGCTGCCAGCGGTGGCTGTGAAACTCTGGTGTTGTGTCATTGCATTGTTCACGTCCGTGAGTCGAGACAACAAATCCGCCGTGTGACGTGGCCGAAGAGGCTGTATGGGCGCTTCATCGTCGCTCGACATGCTGGCAGTTTGATAAGCGTCGGCACAAAGCTCACTCGTCGAGTCGTGTGGAATATTATTGTTTCTAAATGTGATTGAAATTACCTGTATAGTTTCATGGGAATAGCCGAAAAGCCGCGGCTTGGGCCTGCTCAGCTCAAGCCCTAATCAGGCATCGACAGACCGGACATTAGACCGCTACCTCAGGGTGGACTCCCTGAACTCGAACGAGTTTTTCAAGACATCCCCATTACAAGTACATCTTGTCTGGTGTCCATCATCAACCGCCACTCGTCCGAGTGTTGTTGACTCAGCCAGCAAGAACACGCTGAAGATACTCCTTGCTGATGTGTGATCGAGGCATAATTCGACAAGGGAAAGTTTCCGGGTGACTGGACAAATGAGAGAACGTGAGATCCCCTTGCCAATGAAACCAACAGAAGGCAACTCACCGAGTACCTCCTCTGAAGAAGTACTTGGGTTCAAACGTGATATCATTGCCCTCGGCATCTTTAGCAAGAGTGAATTCGAGAGTTGCAAGCATTGTAGCGACCGAGGCCCACAGCGATGCGTCTGCGGTGTGTCGTCCTGAGATTGGGGTGCGCAAACAACCGTCCCGTCAATTGTCCAAACAAACGTGGAGGTACTTGCCTGGACATAGCCGCCGTCCGAACCCAAATATAAAGCTTGAGGGGTTGTCATCCGTTAGCGCCCCTTCTGCAGTCAAAAACCTCTCCGGAATAAATTGCTCAGCATTTGGGTATCGAGCTTCATCACGCGACATTGCCCTGAAAAATAATGTGGTCGATGAAGGCTGTCAATGAGAAGAATAGGCATATCAATGACCCACCACACGTTCGCGATGACTGTTGCTCCTGTGATGTAACAAAAATGACTACGAGGAATCTTTGTGCAAACGCAAGACATGCCTTTGGGTATATAAAAACCCTTGTAAGTGTCGCTAGTTGATGTGGCATGTGGGATACCTAGAGGACTCTCAAGACGTGGAACATCGAAACGACTCACAGACTCACCTAGGGGACCCACTGGTTGCCATCTCAATATCTCGCGCAGGACTGCATCGACGTATGGCAGCGATGGCCTGTCACCAAAGTCCGGGAGCCTGTCCATGCCAATCACAGCGTCAATTTCCGCCTGGGCACGTTTCCAGACACGGGGATTCTCCACCATGGCGAGAGTAAAAGACCTGAGTGTGGAGCTCGTCTGACCTCCGTCAGTTACGCCATTTATCTATACATCGCAGTGATGCAGTACGCACCGACTCTGTTGAACCTATGCGACACTTAGTAGGAATCGATCATCACTATGTGTGTATACAGGCACATACCAATGATAGCAGTTGCAGATGCATGCTTGAGAGCAGTTGTGTAGCCAGAGCGGTATGGTTCATCGAATTTCTGCATCCGAGCGATGTGGTCCGATACCATCGAGAATGCTGGCTGCTGGCTGGCTTCCTAGCGGAAGGAACAAATAGTCGCTCATCCGTGACACAGTACAAGTGGCAATGACTTACCATCCGCCTCTTTGCGTACTGATATGGCGTCTCGACCATTTTGATAGCACAGTCGCAAGCGAATCTTGCTTCGCGCTTGAGCGACGAGCCAGGAAGCCAATCGGGGATGTGCAACACTGTTCGAAGGTGTTCAATGAAAGAAGACGATGTTTACCTCGGCACACTCACAGAACGGGAACATCGTGAGCAGAGCCACCCTCTTGGCAGTTATTGCCGGCGCGGTAGCTTGGAGGAAACGGTCGACGAGGTGCACCATAGGGTCGTCCCGAGGGTTTGGTTCATAGTCGTAAACTGCGGACATGGCCACTGCTCCGGCAAACCTGGCTAGATCTGAGACACGTGCAGCTGACCCGTGTTCAGAGCTTACGTTGAGTAATGGGAGGCATGTTGATCAGGATCGTCAATCATGTTCACGATCATCTGGTGGGCCCTACGAAGCTGCATGGTACGGAAGGCGAGGGCCGCATCAGCACGGAATGTCTGATGGAATATTCGCCGGAACAAGCGCCAGTGGTCACCATAGCGCTTGAAAGCCAAATTGCATTCCATCCCATATCTATGGCACGTTAGTCTCCTGAATCCGCGAGACACGTTAACTCACGGTTCAGCGGTCACGATGGAAGGACGATCCGAATAAATCTGTGAACGTTTCTCTAGTAACTCCACAGCATCCGACTGTGAATTCAGGATCACAAATTCCTGGTTCAGAAGCCGGACATATAACACTTCACCTAGTAATCCTCAGTAGGATCATCATGAGATAGTACTCGACACACTCACCGTACGTGACATTCCATTCTGTATATGTTTTCCACATCTCTTTAGTGTCAACGGAGAAGCCATTTCCCAAGAGTGGAAGTGACATGGGACCAGGAGGTAGAGGTAACCCATTTCTCTCCCTTCTGCTGCGAAGCACCCGCTGAATGATGTCCACAGCAACGACAGATGCAAGAATTGACAACGCGAGGCCAGTGGCTGAAGAAATGGGGTAGGACATTGTGGGGATGATCGTTGTCGACAAGGTGAACCTATTTGATGTTTTCACACCGGCTTCCTTCCAGGACCACAACCGATCTTGGGATATCTCCAACCGTTTACACCCATCGATATTGCCGACACTGATCCCGAATTCGATGAGGAGTTTGACACGTGTACCGTTGGCCTCCAGGGTCGGTCCATTTTTGGTAAGAAAAATACGTGGATTTTGGTGCCGAGTCGCATTTGTTCAGTCACCTGTGACTGACATAGTGAATATTAGAAAAGTGCGAAATGCTAACCAATAAGTAATTACCTTTACTACTGACCCGAATTCGCTTGTTCCCTTCCCCCTTCGAACTTCTCATTAAATAAGGGAATCGAAGGCTATCTCAGCGCCCAGACCTGCGCCTAGACTTACTCCACCGTTGCAGCTGCGGAAAAGCCATCTTCTTCACCAGAGAGCTCCAACCGGCATGCGCGCCGTTCAATTCCATGATGTCCCTGGTAAGCACTATGGCGCGTCGCCAGACCCGTGTGCGGTAAATGACCCAGGTCCCAGAGCTTCAGCCAGGTGCCTCCCATGGTACCCTCATATGTTCACAAACGTAGCTCACAGTCGCAGTCACTCGTGCACCGACCTTCATCTAGGCGGGTGATCCGAGCGGCTTCATGTGTAAAGATAACAAACGTGGCTACCCGCCAACTGTTGGTCAAGAACTCGGGACGTTCCACCTGAGTGGGTCTTCGCACACCCCCGTTTCCAGTCCTGGGGTCAAGATCGTATGGGCGGATGGCATTGGGGAGGATGACCACCTTTGGGTCAACTCAATCTCAGGCCAAGTAGACGCCTGTGAACATATCCTGCCCCGCTGTGTTAAAGGGGAAGGATGACGCGCCAGCAACGTTGTCGAGTCACGGATATCCCGCGAGCTCGTCGTAGTACACGATCACCATCAGAAATACGACGATAGCGATACTATCAACACGTTCTCCAAGTTATGCGTGCGGACGTGTCTGCAGGAGTGTCGTACAAGGGACTTCCCGTAGCGTCTGCCGTTTGGGTTCTGCAATGCGTCGTGCCGCAACCTGAACGTCATCCCCGGTATCCGATGTACACTGCGCATCAACGAAGCAGAATCCCCATCCTGGAGATGCGGAGATGAACAGCGCGATGAAGTTTCGGCTGACGGTAGTCGGCGAAACGTGGCGGAGATAGGATGGTAATCATGGCGCCCGACAAGTGTAAAAAACTTTAGAGCATGAAGGCAGGGACCCTTGTGCAAGATCGGAGGGATATGTACGTGGCACGCACCCTTCGGATCATCCTGTGCAAGGGTGTCACGCTTCTTCTTTGTGTTCCGTCGCCTCGGTGGAGCTGGTGTTCCAGGCTTGTGGTAACCCGGCGAGGGACGCGGATACTGTTTCTAGCGAAGCCGTGTACTTGGCCTTCGCTCAGGGTACTTGGATCATGATATTGTTGGTGAAAATGTTCGAGAAGCAGGTTGATATGTCGTTCGGCAACAGATTGCCAATGAGTGCTTCCCGAAAATAAAATGACTTGGTCGTGGTTACCTCGACTTATCAAGGTTTGGTGAGGAGGTCGAATTTAACATCGTCTGGGATAGCGGCAATGAAAGGAAGGAAGAACGCATGAATATAGTGATTTGGGTGCACGACGCCGTTACGAATGTCACGAAGGAAGCAGTGCGGGCGTCTGCAAAACAAGGTGTTCGAGTGTTCATGCTATCCACGAGGTGCACAGGGAACATAGTAAGGAATCGGGAATCGGGCCCCGGGAGACGATGCATGTCTTTGAGGGTCACTGGCACGAGGATTGGGTGAATTCGGTGGTGTTCTCAATGTCACTATTTGGAATTTAACTCGTACAATGGAGAAGAACTACGCACTTGGAAGGCGCACGACGCGCACACACCTTTCTCAGTACACTCTCACTCTCGCCCACGGGAACCCACCTGGCGAGTTTCAATTGGGGGGAGACACTTGAAAGAGCATTTGTCTTCGACATCATTGAACGAGCAAGCAAGTTGCAGCATCCAAACACAGTGAAAGACTGCTGGGGTGCGACAGTGTCACGGCGTTGAGAAGAGCAGACCCTCAACTTGGCCGAGGAGGGTAGTACGACTGTAAACATAGAAATACTCGTACAGCGTTATCCTGCACAACACGGCAAAGGGCCCAGGTCAACGTACTTACCTGGGTATGTACATGCCCGCACTTCGCCAAGAGCCGTTTCCTCCTCTGCAAGCATCTCGTGCAGTCTGTTCATCCAGTCCCCCCATCTTCTTCCTCGAGGTAAAACGCAACCGAACGACACCATTTTGGAAGCATGCGTCGGAGTCATTTCGTTGGATGAGCCAGTGAAGTTGATGGAAAAGATATAGGGATCCAGCCGTCAACGAGTACCCAGGCGAATGATGAAATTGTCAAGGATCTGCACGAAAACGACAGCGATGAATCAGATGATGACGGAATTGTTGATTTGGGGGATTACGAACCTGGACAACATCAGATGATGGGAGAAAGGCCAGTGATTGCACGCGCGAACTTGTTCGAACCTGCTGCGTGAAAATATTTGCTGACGGTCTGTTGTATCCGAGTCAAGTTATGGCAAAGTTCAAGTCTATACAGAGGTCGGGGATATTCTACAAGACTGTTTGTGTGTCGGAAAGCGAAGATAGAGCGAGATACATGGGTCTCCTACTTGTCCATGCCTGTACATGATGCGACCAATACGATGTTCTACTTTACAACGAGCAACCCGCTTACAGCCAGAGTCAACGGCGGTACGAAAGAAAGGTAACCGCTACTCTTCAGAGCATCTCCCACCCACCGTTGTCGACCGTGCTCTCCAGCTTGCGGGCTATGGCTGTGGGGACACCATGACCAAGCCACGTCTTGCGGATCTCTTCCCACCGTGGGTTGTGCAGGTATTGTCGCCTACCCCGCCTAATTCACATACATGCGGTGGTCAGCGACGCCGGGGATGAACACGAAAAAAAATAAACTGACCTCATCGAGATGTCAACCTCGCCATGTGCATCCAAGTAAGGAGACTGCGCAAACGACCCATTGGTGGCGTACAGATAGAGCAACGAGCATCTCTTGACGACAAAGTAAAGCCCGATCGCTCCTCCGCACCTGAAAGACCCGATATTTAACACATGTTATCCCAAAGAAAATGAATCATCGGACACTCACTCTCGGGTGTGCATATTACACTCGCCTCTGCCGTTCGATTCGCTGTCCATGCAGCAATGACTGAGCATACAACATGTAGCACCACAGATGAGGCAGATCGCCGCATCGACGGGGACGGTGTTGCACCGTGCACACTTCATGACCTTGTCCCTCCCGTTGAACAGGTTATCGAGGACGACGGGAAGCCGAGCCAGGCGATACACAGTGGGATAGTCGAGGACGACACCACAGTTGAGCTGAGACGCGGCATGCGAATGTCCGTAGTGTGCGCACCAGCCAGATAAGGCGTTCTGGAGTGTGTCTTGGTTAGGGAGCTCGGAGAGAGGAGGGATGTTGAGCATAGTGAGAAGCCTTTTGTACTCGTTGTCTCCTGAGTTACTACACGAGGGCGTGGGGAAGGCGTTTGGAAGGACAGCGCGGCAGAGGATCGCTGCGCGCCGCAGGAAAGGAAGCGTGAATGCGTACAACATTTTCTCTATCCGAGCTTCGCCGAACGTCTCCAAGACGAGTGTAGCCGTGTGCTCGAAGACGGGAGAATGGCGGACGACGGACATGAAAAACATCCTCATATCCCCGAAGATGTCCGCATGGCTACGCGACACGACCTGAACGGAGCTATATGACCTCGCTTTGTTCAACACGTACACCATCCCAATCACGGTACGTCCCAAGCAAGCATAGTAGCACAGAATTAGGACGTGCTGGAGCATTTCTGGTGCAACGGCGGCGGTCTCGACGAGAACACTGAATGGATCGCGGAGAAGCAAGGGATACGAGTAGGGCGTAAGGGAGGTCCTGCTCCATTCAGGCAACAAGCGTTTGATGATAGCCTGCTTCACCGCTTCTTTACCTCCGTCTGCCCGACCATCGAGTTCAATTTTCGCCAGCGAGGTGAGACAACCAAGCAACGAGCGTACCATCCGCGCTTGCGAGTCCGTCAAGCTGTCTGCGACGTTACCACCCGCAGGGCCCGTCCCACGGGTTGCAACCTCCATCGAAGCGATCGTGTACCCTATGAGCTCTTCTGGCAAGTATATACCACTACCTCTTTCACCTGGTTCGGGCTCCGGACGTTCTCGCAGGTGACGAGTCTGCTGCGAGACGATCTTGGCCACGTTCACGAGACTGTCCAGCATTTTGCACGAGTCGATATTATCCGTGCGTCGAATCTGCGACGCATAGTTGGGGTCTTGCGCACTCCAGAACACGAACTCCCCTGTCCCGTTCCTGAACTGAAGCGAATCCATCACCGTGTCGGGTTTTGATTTTAGAATGGATATCCCTGCTGCGCGGATCCAGTCGGGGAACGGGACATTGGTGGCCGGTAGAGTTGACGGTCGAGATGTCGGGAGAATGATGTTGCCCAGGCTCTTGCAAAGGGGACAGATGTACTCTTTCCGGAGGATGTTCTCAGGATGGTTCCGCGTAGCGTGTGCCCGGTGTCGCTGACGAATAGAGGTATTGTAGACCTGAAAACATTCCATGTGCATCATGTGGCCGCACATGGACGCATGCAAACCAAAGCGAGTATACTGGGCTGGAAAACCGTCAAAGTTGGACGGGAACTGGGTGACGTCTTCCTCGAGATTCCCATCAACGGGTGGAAAGGTCGCCGAGGATAATGGTAGCGATGGTGACTGACTACAGCGGTCGAGCGAAGGAGGCATCCCCATCAGCTCGTTCAGATACGAGCTATGACTATCCGGGTGCTTCCTGAGCAAGCGACTGGGCTGGACCAGCCCAAGCATGCCCCAGGCTTTAGAGTCGTTCAGATCCTCCTGACACACAATGCAGGAGCCGTGCGGCAATCCCTCCCCTGGCGTCTCTTCCACGTCCTCCTCTTCGTCGTCATCCACGTCCTCAAAGTTGGTCGCGAAACTTGCTTGCTGAGCTTTCATTTGTGCCAAGATTGCCTCCTGGCGTGCCTTTGCTGTGCGCTTCTTCAGCGTCTCGGCGTCCGGGCCTGGCTCCGCGACAGCGACCACCTTCCGACGGGCCTCCACCTCCTGGGGAACGAACTTGGAAATCTCGCATAGGATCCACCCCACTCGCGCCATGTACGATTTGAAATGTTCGTCGTGCTCCATCGCGCAGATAATGTCGATCAAATTCTTCCCGTCCTCAAAAACCCTGATAGCGGAAAGATGGCTGAACGCCGAAGCGCGTTCCACGAGTGCAAGCATGACGAGGTAAAATGCCTGATCCAGGATGGCTTCCGCGGACGGAGGCGTCGCGCCGGCAGCTTCCGTCAGTACGAGGATGTTGTAGATCGCGTAAAACATGACCTGGAGGAGCGCCTCAGATTCCAGGAGCGACGGAAGTATCGAGAATGGGCCGGTCGCAATACCGATGGGTTTAGGTACGATCACAGGATCAGCAACGCCCGTCTTCTTCTTCAACCACGCCTTCAGCACGACCTCCACTTCTTCTCGCCTGTTCCGAGCATAATGGTAGAAGAACGGGTTGACTTCGTCGTAGAGTTCGCTTTTGAGCTCATACGTCCCCGTATCGGACATCGCTTCTGGCGCTCTGAAGTTGGCGACTTCTCTCAAGACATGTTCGAAGCATATGTCATCCGTCATTCGTTCCGCGAGGCGTTTCACAAGGTCGGTGTAGGAGCATGGGCCAGCTGCGAGTGCGTGTATGACTTCGCGACGAACGGCGACAGGAAGAGGCATCTTGGACGCACTCCCCTTCTCGGTGAGAAGCGTGATAAGGACGTACAATACTTCTTCGACCATACTGGATAGCTGCGGACCCTCATACGTAGGATGCATGATTGCCCCATGGAAGAACTCGAGCAATTTAAAGCGGTCGAGAATGGTCACGATGACGGTATTTGGGTCGAGGATGATGAGTGAGGTCTGCAGGATGAACAAATCCTGGTCGTAGCAAAGTTCGCGGAGTATGAAATCGCGATAGTGAAGCAGTTGACCACGTATCGGGAAGCCGTTGCGAACCCATAGTCCGGCACGGATCTGGGCGACCATCGCAAGTACTATGAAACAAGTTTAACCCGCGAATTAAAGGATACGGAGCGAAAACTCACCTCGTAGAGGGAAATCGATCATCGTTAGAATGGCAGGCTCCGTCGCGATTCGCATGAACACCTCTTGCACACTTGCAACGCCCACTTGCAGCAACGACTCCTCCGAAAGGATGTCGACATGCTTCATTAGCTCTGCCAAGAGCCAATGTAGCGAATGGTGGAAGCTAACCCAACCCTCCAGGACGTCAAAATCCACGATCGTGTACTCGACGTCCCCGAAGAGGACATCGTGACACACTGGCTCCGAGAACTTGGCCTTGTCGAGTTTCTCGCTTGTCAGCGTGCAGACAGCGATGATTTCCCTCACGACTATCGAGATTGCGTCGATAAGCTGTGAGGGAGTTGCCCACGCGAAGGCTTCTCCGTACACTTTGATGCCACGCGACAGAGACAACGTCACGTTGAACACGCTGATCCACGCGTCCGTCTCGTACTCCACGTGACTCGTCACCGCACGTTTGTTGGGATGAATGCACATGAATAGTTGGCAAACCTTTGCGAACTTGAGAATGAACGAGGGATTGTGTGCGATGAGCTGCTGTACAGGTTCATTGTGGCAGAGGTAACGAAGGTCGCTAAAGACCGGCATGAAGCGCTTGGACTTGAAGGGGAAGCTTTCAATGTCAAGCTCTGCACCCTCGGAGGTAGGGGTGGTGGTAGCGAGTATGCGTTTGTCCGCAATTTGGTTTGTAAAGAAATTGATGATGATATCGAGGAGGCGCGTGACGAGGTCGTGGTGCCAGGCGATATAGCTTGCGACGGAGGGGACGGTGAAGAGCTGGAGGGCGAAGTATTTGATCGACGTCTCCGCTTCTCGGTCGACTAGGAGATATGCATCCACAATACGAGGATATACGGCCGCAAAATGGCTACCTGCAAGTGCTTTCAGCGGTCGGAATACTCTCTTTACGAAGATACAAACCGATAGCGATCTTGTGAGGGTGAGACAGCGTCAGGACCGATGCATAGACCCCCTTCAGGCTGATACGCGGTTTCTTCCAAAGACGAGTATGATACAGAAACAACCAGTCGATTCTACACGGATTGGCGATATCGCCTGATAGATCTGGGATGTGTAATGTAGACCCATAGATGTTGCTTTCCCGGCGTCTTGGTGATAGCAACTCTGCAGCAATGACTTCCCGTATGATCAGTGTATCAGTTCCAAGACGACTCCGCGTGAGGTCAAGAAGCCACTCGATTATGACCACGACAACCTGCTCTCTGAATGTATCATATGCCCTCCGAATGGTAACACCGATCTCGATCTTGGAGATGACCTGCGCTATTTCGAGAAGACGCGTGACGTTCGTGTTCATGTCAATGATCTCACGACCCAGATCATCGATAGTATGAGCCATGACAGTGGCTTCTTTTCGATCTCGATGTGTGGTATCACATATGAGCTGAATGACCTCGTCAAACGAATGCTTGTCGTCGTTCCAAATGATGACGCAATACTGGTCTTTCTGCATGGGGTCTGCGGTCGGCTGGAGACGAAGGTCAGCTTCGTTTGCAGGGACGCTTGGTTCGTCGGGAGAGCTGTCGAGAGTGTCCAGTAGGAAGTCGAGAGCATAGCCGATCGTCCGTCCCATGTTGTCCTTCAGCTCTGGGGGAAATGCGACTCGGAAGGGATAGTCAGGCACAGGAGGAATCTCCACCTCGGAGATTGATCTCGGTGCTGCTCTGGGCGTAGTATCAGATGGCCCAATGTATGTGTCGAATGGCTGTTCGGCTTCTTGAAGGAGAGGGTGGTAGGGACATTGTATGTTGCTACGCCAGGCTTCGGCATCGCCGCAGTCACAGCAACCTCCGGATTGTTGTGCAATGAAGAAGCTGACGTTGTGATCCTTGTGAGGGCTGGCACGAAAACAGCGGCCACAAAGGACACAGCTGTCGTCAAGCGCACAGTCTCTGTGGGGTTGCGTAAGTAAGTACGTCGGAGAGACACGTTCTGTTTCTCACTTGCAGCGGAAACAGCTTTCTCCTTTGGTAAATATGTGACCGCACGGTCGTCCTGGTACCACGGGGTCCTCAGAACCAGCACCTGCAAAGCCAAGTTCTGCTTGTACTTGGCTTAAAGTGGCGTGCATGGGGAGACTAGAGTTGGACAGAGGAAGGAAGAGGTGTGCATATGGGCCCCAGAAAGCATCATAAAGCTCTGAGAGTATCTCTGCGCGAGTTGCAGGAGTGAACACATATTTACGTGAACCAGGCATTGTTTCAAGAGCGAAGCGAAGGCGAGATAGTGGATCTGATGGACGGTCTCGGGGGTTCATTGGTGGAGGAAATTTGGAGTTGAAGAAACCCATTATTCCGGACATTCCTGGCTAACTTTTGGCGATGTACGCACGAAGATTATGACTCAAAATATGGTCATGAGTGCGAAGGGAGATCAACGATCACAGCTAGCTGCTGACAGTGGCAGACAGTACTGGCGAGGATGGGTGACGGATTGTTTCGTCACGTGAACCACTGCACTCCTCTACTAGTACTAGTAGTGCTACTACTACTATTTGTTAGTAGTCGGTAACCAGTGGCAAGCTCGCACTAGAAATCATGTAAGTAAGTACAAGTTATATCGTACCCTATGCATCTCAGCTTTCGACGATATCCAGAACACTCAGATCTCCAACATCTATCACCCCTCAGGCTCTCCCCCGAGTCCAAGCCATAGATCTCCAAATCTCTTCATAACGCACCTCAAATGGCCTCCCGTCCCTCGCTCCACTCTCCTGCACCAACCTCCACCCTCGCCCTCCTCGCCGACCCTCCAGTTCGTCTAGTAGACGCCGCAGCAATGGACTACTTCCTCATCGAAGCAGTTAATGCTCTCCGCGCCTCATCCGCCGTCGCAGCTGCACGCGCCAAAAAGATCGAGCAGGAGATGGCAGAAGCAGGACTCGTACCACCGCCTCCCCCACCCGCCGCAAAACCACAACAGAACCAACGGGATAGCGTCGGGAGTATTACTGCGCGGAATATCGTCGATGAGGAAGACGAGGTCGTTCGATCAAGATTGGAAGCTATTGGGCTGCACGTTGGTGGAAGCTTCGTGGAGAGGTACGGTCTGCTCGTCCGTGCGACGCCCCCTCCTGATCGAGCCTCCGTTGCGTCTAGATTGTGCCGTGATAGACCGTTGTTTGGTGACTCGCTGGATGCCATCAAGTTTGTATGCAAGGAGCTGTGGGTCTCTTGCTGGGACAAGCAGGTTGATAATTTACGGACTAACCATCGTGTCGGTTCCGTCTTCTCCAAGCTATTCTGTCGCAATGACTGACCCTCTTTCTGCCACGCAGGGTGTCTTTGTCCTACAAGATAATACTTTCAAACCCATCGCCCGTATATCTTCATGGGAGGGTCGCGCAGAAGCTACTAAACGTGCCAGACTAGTACGCAGTACATCTACCGCAGGGCTACCCCCTGTCACTTACATATCTCCCCAAGTATGTCGCCCTTCCAGCAGGCATCATCCGTGGTGCCCTTGCGCGCATGGGACTACACGGGACGGTCACTCCAGAGATCACCTCATTGCCGCACTGTGCGTCGACCATATATCTCCCAGTTTAGTTTCGCTTTCTGACGTTGCTTTTGACGTAGGTACATTCCAGATTAAGCTGCCGAAAAATTCGTAAGGCGTCGAAGCAACACATCATGTATTTTACTACCTATCCGGTCTTCAATGGAGTTTACGTCGGTCTTCAACTCTTCGGATCTACATCCTACAGCAGGTGGCTGTTAGGTTTCCACGAAGACTACGTATCTATTGGGCGTTTGAGCATTTGCTGTGGGCACACCTGACCGATCAGAAGTACTGATGGCCAGCCAATACGAGACAAGTCCATAAGAGGCTCCTAGTATCATAAATGGCCCAGGTGGAGTCTGCTATGGGAGTAATGAACCTGCGATTCAACCTCCTTGGGCGTGCAGCTACACCTCATGCCTGACTAGAATAGCATCGTGTTGGCCGCCTGCCCAAGCATGCCCATTGGCAACAATAGCTCCAAGGACCAAATACTGTATTCCAGGAACACGATTACATTAGATGGTAAAGTAAACCCAAAGTCAGTATGAGATATCCTACACTAACCCAGAACACACGAGAAAAGGTCAGAGAAGATACGGAAATATCGTATGGGTAAGTACCACGAGAACTCTGGTATCTGGTAGTTGAATGTCGAATGTGGAGAAACGAGAATAGCGAGTCGCAATATTTGCGTGTGTGTAATCCTTTGTATGATCATGAAAGAAAAAGATAGGGGAATATATGCACCTGTGAAATCGGGTTAAAATGAGAGGCACGGTTAGTGCCCTGAGTACGGGAGGGGATTTGCAGTCACCCAGATAACGGCCATTCCCACCGAAAGAACTGGGTCTGGTCAGATCCCCATTCCCAGGCCCGCCCCGCCAGATCCCATCGCCCCGACCCCACGCAGGACATCGGCAATAATATGCCGCGAACTTGCCATCGAAAATGATCTCTTCGACTTCTTTGAATTAGGGGATACAGAGAAGGTTGGCGAGATCGACGGAGAGAATGACGAAGTGGACATGTTGGATGAATGTATTGGACGCATGGGTGATACCTGCGGAGAAGCGAGAACTTGGGAACGAGGAGCGGGTATTGTAATGGGTAAAAGTTTGCTTGGCTTCCCTGCTGGCGATTGGGGGGTGTTTAGGCGAGCCTCGACAGCGGATGGCTTCGTGTCAATGGGCGGAGAAGGCGGTGTCCGTAAGATACCCGGGGAGGCTTGGGAGCGAGCAGATATGGAGGGCAGCGCGGAGAGCACATCTGGTGATGGAGCACGAGGTGGGTCTTCGGTCAGGTCGACTGTCGACTCCGATGTCTTAGGGAGGCTGAGAGATGATGTCGATGCACTTGTAGGAGGGACGAGGAAGCGACTCTTGCTCGAAGGCGGCCCCGGGGATCCGCTACAATCGGTTGTACCGTTTGAAGGGGAGGGACTGTTTGTAGAGTTCTGAGGGACTTGGCCAACTGTAAGAGATGATAGAGATGCCGCAGGGCTCGGGGCAGGAGAGGAGACCGGACTTCGTTTTGGGGACGGGAGGGGAAATAGTTGGTCCTTGTCGTCATCGTCCTCTTCCTCGGGAATGCGGGGTGTTGACGGAGCCACCCGAGTGGGTGAAGCCGGAGGGCGAGCATCTGCTGATAGAGTGGATACGCCAGGACGGGAGGCATGAAGCGACGACAATTTGCGCCCATCTACATCTCCCGTGTCATTCAGCCACAGCATGTCCTGCCCTGCTTTGGGTAACCCAGTGTCGCTTGCCCTTCGACGCTTGTCCACCTCATCAACGCTAATTGGTATGCCATGACCTAAAGCGGCGAGTGAGGTAGCGGCAGCACTTCCAGCAACTGTGATCGTACGGGGACTGTCTGCACTGAGGCTACGGCGTCTATTGGCAGCCCGTGAAAAACGCTCTGTCCACGCGTCACCGTGCACAAGAGCTGCTTCTGCGATTGGCTGACAAGCTGCACAGCAGGGTCGTAGTGGTACTGTGACCACATCTGGACGAGATGGGGAAGGTGAGGTTTTACGTGGAGTGCGTCGAGGCGCTGGTGGAGATCCGGGAATAGATGATCCGAGAGACGAGGAACGATGTACCAGACATGGAGTGAGAGGGCTATGATCAGTAGATCGAGTGGGAGACTGAGCTTTAGTTGAAAAGCTAAAAAAAAAGAAGCGTTTAGTTACAACGTGTTGGAGGTGAAGTGTGGGCAAATTGAGAGGCGCACCTGGGAAGAGGAACTCGTAGAACGACATGGTTCTCTTCGAAAGGAAGGTCACGCTCTGCCTCGGTAGAGCCCGAGAAACTAGAGGAAGAGGCACGTCTCTTCCACAAGGGTAGTGAATAGGACTTTGTGACGACCCGCGGCAACCGAGGACGATGGGCACGTTCTGGAATGACCACACACTGGGTGTGGAAACGGACGCAACTGGCACGTTCATCGAAGGGTTCGCTGGTGGAAGTCAAAGCAGTTGCACTGGTTGTCAAAGTTGTTGTCGACATGGTTAGAGACTTGGAGGTCGAACGCTGCCAATGCAGCCAGCTGGAATTACGGGAGAGCGCCAGTTACCCCATCACAACTTGAAGAAGGCGACTCTTGGCACTACTACGAATCGGGCTGATCGTACGACTCTGGTACTTACTTATGTAATCACCATCACTGACAGTGAGCAGCAACCTTTTCATCGTTTGCGACGCGCATCTACTACACGTATATACAATCTCAAGATATCAACTCTCAACTGGCATGATTTCTCGCCGTCAAGTACACTAGGGCAAGCTGTGCAAACTTGACTATTTTTCAGCTGTTCATATACGACGAGTCAGGATCATGATAGATTGCAATCTCCACTTTCCCCAATGGATGCTAGTCCCCCGACCGTAGCGCCATCAAAAGTTAATAGCCCTGCATTGCAGCTGCATTCATTCGCGTCCGAGTCAGCTCGTCCAACTTGAAGTACTGGTAAGTTGTCGATGACTTACGGAATTATTTGGGACTAACGATTGTTACAAGCAGCTTACGCATTTGAGTACCGAGTGCTGAGTATATTGATGCTATCGTTACGCCTCTTCATCCCCGAGAATTATCCATCATGATGCTAGAGCCGGATACCTGGTCTTGTGCCAAACACTCACAACTCTTTTTCGATCACCGGTCCGTAGGTTCCTGGCGTCTCGCTTGATGGTACCCTACTCTTGAGCTCCGCTGCAGATAAGTCGATTTTCTCCTGACACTATGTTATAGTTCATTGACACTACACACATATGGCAGGCGTATCGGAGTTGCGGAAAATTGCGGTAGCGAGTTGAGGTCGGACAGCTCGACATAGTACTATGGTATAGCCGAAAACGGGATGATGCGATCGGGATTTGAATCCGAGATCATTTTTCATCTCGGCAAGTACCTAGGTGTACGCGCCCAATCATGCCCACGCCGCTGAGATTCTTTCCTACGCCTGGAAATAGCCGCATCAGGCGATGCCACACTTTGCCACAGCACTGCCAGTCTGTGGGATCCGTGGCGCGAATATGCTTCCGCTTGTGTGTTGGGTATGTATAGGTGACTACACGCACAATTTCCAACCACTTGAAGCATGAGGGCAGTCAATCCACAGCAGCGTATCTCCATGTGTTACGTTCAATATTCTCAACGATGGGGAGTACTTGTCAAGTCGTCTCAACTATCAACCCTCAGGGCCGGATCTGCCGAAACACACCAATGAGCTGCTCGCTTGATAAGCGTCTGATAAGGGTTCGTTGAGGCATTGGTTCAAGTCCTGCATCTTATCTCTCCCTGTGGCTGATCATAATCGAATGTCCACCATCCTGTCTGGGCCTGTACATCAATCTAGTCCGAGAGATCCCACAACGTTCCGTCCATATATGTCTCGTCTTTGACTTCCGCGTTCCCTAACCCTTTCTTCTTCTCTACTAACATCACCGTCCCGCAATCCACTCATGGCAGTTGTTGCGTCGGTTCCTCATCAGAGGTTCTCCTCCTCAAGGTCAAGGCGAGATTCAGTGGTATGTCTCCGTTCTGTCCCTGACTCGTTTTGTTGCTGACCCTTTCTTATCTTCTCGGCGTTCTTGGTAGCTCTCATCCGGCAGAGGGGGCTCAGGAAATATCCGACGTCTTGGTACTGCCCAGGACTCCCAACCTACTTTTGATGTCGACATCATCTCCATTCGCGGTCGAGAAGCCCCATCAAACTCCGATAAGGTGCGTTGATCCTGTGCAAAGAGGCTGGTCGTTTTCTTACACATACTGTCTTATCATGCAGTTCGTCTCAAGTGGACGAGGCGGTTCTGGAAACATGCGGCCGCCGTCACCCGACCGAGAGACTCATCCGCTGACTGCCGCCATTCTCAGTCAACATGTGGCAACACAAACGCTGTATGAAATGCATATACGAAAGAAACATGCAGAGTCGAAGATAACAGTAAGAAGTCCTCCACTTTGCATTTTCCCTTGTAATTTAGGCTTTGTAGCGTTCTTCAGGTCGGGGCGGTTCTGGCAACATTTCAGACCAACGACGCGCTCGTTCAAACGGGCCACCATCCAGAAAAAGCATCCTTGCCAGGAGTCGCGTGAAAGCCACCCGAGACGACACGAGCACGGACGCGGACGCCGAATGCCAGGACAGAAATGAATCACACATGGGAATCCACAGAAGGTGTGTCGCCGATGCCTCGAATGTTTTCATTGGTTCGTAATCGCTCACTTTGTGATACGTCAACCCACCTTATCAACAGAGCGCGCGATTCCACTCTTACGTCGAGTTCCGGTGCCGATTCTCTACTCACCGGAAGTAGCCAAAGAAGTGTTGCCGGATCCAGTAGTTCGGGTGTAGCCGACCAAGATCCGTGTTCTTCCTCCCCGCCCAGCCCCACAACTGATCGGTCCAAGAAAAAGCGCAGCTTCCTAGCCCGCTGGAAGAAACCTCCCAACTCTTCGCAACCGAGCTCCCCCACAGAGATTATCAACACCGTTCTCACGGAAGGAGAGGTTGCTGAACCCGACTGTCAGCACTCGTGTGACCGGTTGTCCCTGCAATACGACAGCTATAAGGAATTCCCTCCCTCACACACCTCCCCACGCACTTCATCCGTCGTTACCTCAACATCATCTTCTCACAGCAACCGGTACAGTGTACAAAGCGCCCTATCTTTGCCGAATATCCTAGAGTGCGGAGAATATGTTTCATTTTTAGAGTTCTGAGATCACACCAGCCATATTCATATTTTTATTTTTTTTCCCTTCGCATATACCAGTGTAGTTTCGTTGGTTTTCAGGACTGACTTGTTGGATAGGGCTCGAACGACTCTCGTTTTAGCGTGGAATCTCGCCATGTTATCTAGGACTGGCCCCCTCTGTGATACCTTACAATTCTGTTTGTTGTGTTTCTAGGATATGGGTATGTTCATGTAAGAGTTACATATGATATATGATAGGTCACTGCAATTATTTCGGATGTTTAGATCAGCTCGTCCGGGTGGTACAAACGTGCGATATGCTGAGTGTCCACCATCATCTTATTTCACGGATCCGAGAGGTTTTACTTCCGAGATCTAAGGTAATATACAGCGCTAGGAAAAATCGGTGCTGGGTCAAAATATGCAAGATACACGCCTCATTGCACTGCAGAAGCGAATGATGATCAATGCATTGCAAAAGTTCTTAGTACTCGCGTAGAGATATATATTTACTACGAACTGACCGATGCAATTATACATCGCCTCAACCTGCGCCGGTGATGCAGTTAATGATTGTCCCCGGAAATCGCAAAAGGACGGTCAATTAATCGCTGCTACGGGTTTTTGAGACATGATGTGCATCAGGTTCTTGTTGAACTGGCTCCGATTCCAGTGCTGGGATGGTCTGATAAGAAGAAACGACCTTCTATGGTATGTCTAGGGGAGGCTAGGATCGCCTCCCGTACCTCCACGATCAGAAGCCTTTTTTGGACCTTCCTGATTTGGGCGCTCAGCTAGTCGGGATGGGACCGGAACATCTTGTACGTTTGCTTTAACCCCTTGTCGACGTCCATTAACGTTTTGAAGGAAAAAAGGCTTACAAGGATCCAGTTGGAAAAGTGGGGCCGATGAATGGCGTGGTTCAGAAAACCTAATTTCTCCGTAATAGCACTGAATTGGGCCAATAGCATCAAGGGGCCTGTGATTGGACTTGCCATCCTCGTACTGAAAATTTAACCAGATAAGCATCTAGATAGATGATTCCCTGTTATAACGATAGACATACCCCCACTTTGTCAGCCTGGCGATCTAGTCGCGCGAGCTTTTTTTTTCGATCGCCATGAATGGTATGGTTCCAGGTCGTCCATTACCCAATCGACCCTTTGGGAACGCAGGGACGTAATCTTTGAAGACACCCCACTTGCGGCATCACCTCCGCATCACATGGCTGTCCGCCCTGGGTAATCAGAATCTAACAGCAATATTACCGCAACGAACTTACACAAGACGAATTGACACCGTGCGTTAAACATTTCTTCTGACTGGAGCTCTCTGATGGATTGAAGCTTACGGAGGGTGAGAACGAAGACCTCCTTTGGTGGGGTCCGCGAAGTTCAAGCGCCGTGCCGATGGTAGACGCGGAATAGGAAAACCGTTTCAAGAGCAAATACGGCACGCGTGGCCCTCTTGAACGTCCCTGTGTTCCTTAGCAAATGTATTGACTCGGTCCAAAATGTCGTGTGTGGCACGCTTCCTGACCCCTTTCTTATCTCCCCGATGAATTTGCAACCATCCCACCGTTTGATTGGGTCGACGAGTGACTCGAGTCGAGCTCTGTTCACAGGTGAGGGGAATAGTGATTGTATTGAATGAGATACCTTTTCCCTGCTGCTGGAGTTTGATTTCGCGCGTCGTGGGGAAGAAGGTGCACCTGCTTCCGTTGTTGCATCGGTGGCGGTTATTGATTTTATGATAGGTTGAACGCTGAGATGAGCGTGAAAACAACGAATGACATCCTTTATGTGTTGAAGTTACCACTGCTACCGTATCAGCCACAGCTAGACGTCAAGCTCGCATCCTGGGTGCCGGTCGTTTTCAGTGGGCCTACTGATGAGTCTTCCCAGCCCAGTAAATAGTAATGTAGCGTTTCGGCCATAGCCTGTTCAATGGCAGCCTGGTCGTGGTGAGGCAGTGGTGGGCCACCGTGGGCGCTTAATTGCTTGCTGAAAGGGAAGGCGGTCACGCGACACGTGTGTCAATTACATTTCTTGAACATGACATCACCGCTTAATGGCTCCCTGCACAATCAGATCTATCGTTAGATTTCCTGGCTTTGGCGCTCAGCCAGGAAGGATTCAGAAGGAGCAGTTGAATTCTAAGCGTCTCCTTGCAAACATGAAGGTCGAAAATGCGCGCGACGCGGGACTGGTTGGCATAGTTGAGATGGCTAGGCTTCTGCATGGGGCAGTTCAAAAAATCATTCTTCACCATAGCACGTCGACCGGCATCGACTCTGGCTCATACATCAAGCCGTCTGTGGTTGAATTTGCCATCCTTGTACTGGAGCAGACGAACACCCAGATAAGTGATTCCATGTCATGGATCCGAGAGATTTTACTTCCGAGATGTAGGGGTCGGTGTTGGGTCAAAATATGCGAGATACATCCTGCAGAAACGAATGGCGCTCGAAATATTGTTGCAGACACAGATACACACAGTATTTGCTAGTACCGACCGACCGACGCAGTCATAACATTGCCCCAGCCTGCCCCCGGTAAATTGCAACCTCAAAACTTCAAACTTCTGGTGCGCTCTAGCATCCAGGACAGGTAGTGCCCATCTTCACGTACTTCGCGCACGGGGTATCCGAACCGTCATTGAGATAACCCAGATTCTGCAAGAGAAAAATTTCATCATCAAGTCAATTAAAAGGCAGTATATCAGTGAGTACGCACGTTGTAGGAGCAAGCTAAATCCGGGCTCATCCTCACATTCGTTTTGTACCTGCGCTGACGGTAAGCACCACCTGGATCGAACAGAAACAACTGGTGTGAAGGAGGCTCACTTGCAACTAGTGGTACCCCCCGAAATGCATTTGGAGGTTAATTTCACGCCGCCCACAGTGGCGGGGCAATTAGGGCATCTTGCATGCACACCCACAAGGGTATAAGCACTCAAAGAAGTGATGACGGTGAGGAGAGTCAAGAAGGTCTTCATAGTGAGGAGATGATTGATGGGTGGAAGTGATGCTGAATAGTAGGTGTTCCCTCGAGTGGATTTTATACCCTAACATTATGTCCCAACTCCTCTGTTAATGGAGAAAGACAGTAAACATCAAGGCCGCGGGGCTTGCAGCTGTGACGTGGACCATGGTCATCATGGCGATGCGGGTACCGACTTCCTAGCGTCATGTACAAGGGACTTGGACGCTCGATCGGAAATATCGGAACTTCATCCTGGTCTTCGAACATTGTTGTGTCGGATCAATATATATGGTCAATTGACTGTTCCGCTGACATTGATGCGGGAACCTGAATGACCAGTCAGGGATCGTCCTTCATGGGTTCACACCACGCTTATCCGCCGTCCCATCCCAGACCAACACATAAACTGCCAGCACATCCAGAAAGGAACCTGAAAGTGCCTCGGGTGTCGCAAAGCCGCTACCCGCCAGCAAAGACTGGGATTCTTGGGAGTAGGGCGAGATTCACGTACCACTTCTTGGGTGCTCCCACGCCCTGGGGTTCTTCGGCGGTGTTCAGCGGTGTTCTCTCTGAGTATGATTCCAGCGATCGGGTTTACAAGCATCCCTGTCACCTTCACCCTGTGCCTCAAGTTCCTCACAGCGCTACAGTAGCTCAGAGCCTTCTCGGGAGGTTCACCAGAGCATTCCAAGACGGTTCATTTCAAGTTCGCTGTGGGCGCAGTAAGGTAGACTGGTAACCAGTCCGACAGTACTACTATCATTGGACCAGAGTTGCAAACAGGCTCAGAATTGCAAATCGCATTTCAGACAACAACACACCACATTTATCACTACTTGTAGTCCGAGTATTTCTAGAAATTGTGTCTATGATATGGTTCTGATTTCTTTTCCGTAAAAATTGGTGCAGTAGAAGCTGCAGGAGTGGCAT